>CAIGRB010041892.1:0-21031 GCA_903798255.1 Fraxinus quadrangulata
ATTTTATTATTAAAAATCGAGATCTACTTTAGTGGGAGATATGTAAATTCTGGTTATCTCTCTGACTACATAGAGCTAAATCACAAAAATGATGTCTTTACATGTGGAGGAACAACTATATCATAAAGATCTGTGAAACAATCATTGACAGTAACATCCTCAAATCATTCTGAAATTTTTGCAATTCATGAAGCATATCGAAAATGTGCATGGTTGAGGAACATGACCAATTATATTCAAGTATCATGCGGATTAACTTTAATAAAAGGTAGTCCAACAATTTTGTATGAAAACAATGATGCTTGTATTATACACATGAGTTTTAGAAGAATGACTATATCAATGTTCAATAAATTCGTTCAAGTGACAATGTGATCGATTGATTTACAAAAGCATTGTCAGCATCTACATTCAAAAAATTGGTTCACAAGATTGGAATGCATCGTTTTAAAGATTTTTACTGATCAATATCAAGGAGAGTAGTTGTAGTCTTTTTCCTTCGCTTATGTTTTATCCTACTGGGTTTCCTAATAAGGTTTCAATGATATAACATTTATCTTTAATACTCCAAAATAATTGTACTCTTTTTCTTTCGTTTGATTTTCTTTTTGTTCAATTGAATTTTTATCAAACAAGATTTTAACAGGGCAGATATTTTGTAATGTGTCATTCAAGGGGGAGTGTTATAATGGTAAGTTTATTAGTACAACTCTAGAAATTATTACTATTATATCCCTAATTCTACCCAATAAATGTATGATTTTGATTCTCATTATAATACACATAAGTCTATTGACTTTTATTCTCTCTTCTCTTTTTTCTCTCTTTTTACCATAGAAACAAAAATACCACATTTACATTTTGTAGTATAAAAAATGGTCAATAAAATTGCTATGGTTGATTAAGCTCTATTTATTGTTACGATTCTTCACTATAATAAAGAAAAGGAATAAAAAAAAAAAAAATTCGTGAAATAAGAAAGTCAAAAGATGTCTTAATAATTTTTTATGTGGTAGGAAATATTATGAAGACCCAGTATGATTTGACTCTATAATCTTAACAATAATGTCTATTTAGTAATTATCTATTAATTTTAAAATGAAGATTTTTTTTTCTTGTGGAATTAAGTATCTGTCATTTTCATTTATTATTAATGTCTACCAAATGCATTGAAAGGAACCATACATGATAAATATTTGAATACAATTTTTGAACTGCCTACCAAATTCATGTTTCCTCATTTAAATAAATATCTTTATTGTTCTCATAACTCCAGCTGTTAGAATTAAGCCCATCTCGCTATTTAAAATTCATTTTTAATCATATATTTTATGAGATCGAAATTTTTTTATCAACTTTTTAATTGTATATTTAATCAATTTTTATTAAAATCTATTAAAAAATACGATTTTTAACAAAACCAAACACATGCAAAAATTAGTTCAACGTCAAATCGCGAAATTTTAACAATTTCTAATGGGAAGACTGTTTTAAACTCAACTACGCTGCACTTACTCCCAAACATATACTTCAATGGAAATCAAACGTCTGTATCAATAGTAATATTTGAAAAAATTTAACCCCTCCCATTGAAACAAAATAATTTATTTCTCATACTCATTTTTAATTACACATCACAAATTAAAATACTTTGCGCATAAATCCAATTTTTTTTTCACTTTTGACCACACATTTTTAAAAAAAATCACTGTTCAAAACATATTTTTTACACAATAATGATCATTAAGTAGGGGCTTAGCTCTTTCTTATACTGTATATTGAGATATAATGTTGTATGTTTCTATTCGTTTGTACTAATTCTTTCTAATTAGCCATGTTTGACACCCATTATATAGAAAAAATAAAGTTCTGAATAATGATTTTAGGAAAATATGTGTGGTTAAAAAATATGAAATTTTTTTAATATATGTATAAAATATTTTATCGTATTGAAAATTAGTATGTGAAAAAAGAGGGAAAATAATAGTTGTTAAGAGGTGCTTAACAGACATGTCATTATCAAATCTCTCATCTAGGTATAGCAGGTAGATAGAGATATAAAACTTTTGACTAGATGGATTTTTTACTAAAATAATTTTGTATATATATCACTGTTCAAGTGTAATTAATTTAGCTTGAATTTCTAGAAATATTTTATATTTTGTCACGCTTAAAAACCTTGACATGATTTTGTAGGAATATGAATGTTAATGATTCGATTCGACCCACATTATGAGCTCACTCATTTTTTTGGGGGGCAAGCAAACTACAAACTAGCTCGTTTACCAAAAAATTGGCT
Organism: Fraxinus quadrangulata; assembly: GCA_903798255.1. Taxonomy (NCBI): domain Eukaryota; kingdom Viridiplantae; phylum Streptophyta; class Magnoliopsida; order Lamiales; family Oleaceae; genus Fraxinus; species Fraxinus quadrangulata. Next base: position 2,300 of record CAIGRB010041892.1, read on the forward strand.
CCAACTAGTTGATTGGACCGAGCCGAGTTGGCTCACGAACTGTTGTTGGCTCGCTTAATTTTTAATTAAATTGACAGTTATTTATTATTTTTTGGAATGTAACTAATCAAAAATTCGTAAATAGTTTAATTTAATATTTTAATTTTGTAAAAAATATTTGATAAAATCACTGACAGTTAGAAAAATCGTCCTCATTATTCGGACTTGAGACTATCTAAATGATACTTAGGTGGAGTTTAAATTTCCCATGAATTATTATTTTCGTAAACAATTTTTAAATAATTAAACAAATACAATTACATTGTTGTACATTCCACCATTGAAGTAAATTCAAGAACCTGGCCACAACCATATTTCATTCCATCTTGGTGCTCCAAGAATATATTTATCGTACATTTCGATTTTGGAAAATATAAATGAGTATAGTTGGAATTAAAGTACGAATTACATAATTCTATTATTCCCATGATATAGGAAATATTTATTGCAAAAGTTAAGTTTAAATTATATTGAATTGACATCATATAATGTTCCGCTCCTCAAAACTAGAGTAGTGGATGGAATAATGTAGCAGCTAGAATAAAAATCGCACATTTTGAATTGACATCAAATAATGTTCTGCTCCTCAAAACAAGAGTAGTGGAGGGAATAATGTAGCAGCAAGAATAAAAATCGCACGTAAACAATAGAAAACATTTATGAATTTGACTTTCATCAAGACACACTTTTGGAATTGAGGAATATCTTCCCTCTCTCATTGTAAAATAGTAGAATGGTTGTACATTCCACCATTGAAGTAAATTCAAGAATTCGGCCTAGTGCTCGTAAAAGGGCCAAACAGCTCGTTGGCTCGGCCACTTGGCTCGTGAAAAGCCAGCTCGTGGACGGCTGATGAGCCAGAGCACGAGCCAAGCAGGCGGCTCGCTAGCTCGGCTTGGCTCATGGGCTAGTCCAAGGCGAAAGGTATATTTTATTTTTTAAAAAAAAATTGTCGAGCTCGCAGACCGAAACTCGGCTTGTGACGAGCACGAGCACGAGCCGAGCCCGTGTGCATATGGGCCAAGCCGGCCACCTCTAACTCGGCCCCAACCAATAATTCATTCCATCTTGGTGCTCCAAGAATATGTTTATCGTACAATCTTGGAAAATATAAATGGGTATAGTTGGAATTGATGTACGAATTACATAATTCTATTATTCCCATGACATAGGAAATATTTATTGCAAAAGTTAAGTTTAAATTCTTTTGAATTGACATCAAATAATGTTCTGCTCCTCAAAACAAGAGTAGTGGAGGGAATAATGTAGCAGCAAGAATAAAAATTGTACGTAAACAGTGGAAAACATTTTTGAATCTGACTTTCATCACGACACACTTTTGGAATTGAGGAATATCTTCTCTCTTTCATTGTAAAAGGCTATAGAAATATTTACTAATGAGGGTGACACATAATTTAAATTGGGGTAACGGGTCTCACATTTCTTGAAAGAAAAAAATGTTTAACGATTATAAAACAACATGCATATTTTCAATCATCATCATCACTCAAACACAATCTCATTTTCAACTTGATAAAAAAAAAAGTAGTAATCTCGTCTTGTAAATCACTTGTTACAAAAGAATCAAAGTTGTAGATGAACTAAAATGGCCCGTCTTATAAGGGCTCGCAAGGTAAGCCAACAAGCTCACTTGCAAGCCATATCACAGGGAAAATCAAGCTCAGCTCCTCACAATTTGTGTCAAAGACGAGCTGAGCCAGCTCGACTCGCGTTCAGGACTAGCTGATGAACGACTCGCCTTATAACACCCCTATATAGGAACAAAATGTTAATTGATTTTTTGTTTTTACTTTTTAATGTTGGTTTTCTTGTGTGAGTTGTGACATTATTCCCTAGCAAAATTTTCTTTGATGTGTATCCTGGACAAGTCCTGCAGCGAATTGGAAAGTCATGCAGTGGATTGGAAAGTGGCCAAATTATATTTATGTTCTTGTAATCGGGGGTATAAATGAATAAAGCTTCCAGGTTACGATCAAAAAAATAATAATAAAAGAAAAAAGGTATATATTGACAAATTGCAAAATTTCAATAAATTGAAAGTTGTGTATTTTAAAACTTTTGAGCTGAATTACAATAATTAAGAAAAAAAAAGGCAAATTGCAAAATTTCAATAATTAAGTTTTAATCTAATTGAATTGCTTGTCGAAATTTAATGAACCTTGATATCATGTTAAGACTTATGTTCCATATTAAAAAATCAACATTGTTAAGAGGAGTAGTCAAACCCTTATAAATTGGTTTATATTTTTCATCTTTATTCGACGTGGGATATTATCCCTTAACAATTTGAACCTCTACGAACTTGAAGCAGTTTAATTTCGATATTTCTCTTTATACATGTTAGTATTGTAAAATTGAAACGTAATTAAATTTGAATTAAAAATTATTTCGTTCCACATCCATAATGGAATATGTTCTTGAGTATCTTTGTTGCCATAGTGTCTTGAATCTTTACATATAATGGATCATTGGGGAATAACCAAAATAGATTAAATTTTGAAGTAAGTGATACCTAAAGCTTAATTAATTTGAGTTGGAGTAATGGCCTACCACAAATATATAAAACTGTCGGTCGTGCAGGTGTCATGTGTATATAATTTAATATTGGTAGGTTAACGTCAATTCCCACTCAAATAATGGTATATTACATATAGCGATAGAAGACGTGTATAGCACTTTCAAGCTGCGTTAGGATGACTCAATAATGATCTCCTACTCATGTTGGGTGGGATTTATCTTATTCACTATTGATGTGGATCTATAATTTTTGACAATTCAAAGTTGTATTAGGAGAACTCAGTAATGATCTCCTATTCATAATGGGTAAGAGTTATCTTGTCCATCGTTGGCGTGTACCTATAATTTTTGACAATTTAACATTGAATTGTCAAAAATTATAAGTTTGATCGTTGACCTGACGCCAACGGTGGACATATTTTATCCTATCCTCCATGTGTGGGAGACCATTTATATAGGAGAACTTTCACATTTGAGGTGGTTTGATCACCTTTAACAATGGTAGTATAACTAATGAATAAGATAAACACGACAGTAAATTAATTATATATTTTCATATTTTGTTTTTAAATTTTGTCCAATAGTATTAATTTTATCGAACTATACATGTCACGAGAATAAATTTAAGCAATTAAATTAAACAAACATTGAAAAAATATCTTGTCCTGTATATGTGTAACGTACAAACATATCTTGAAATAATAAATTTAATTTTTTCCAATATTATTCATTATTAATCTATTTAACTTTCGACATTTCATGAATGAATAAAATTAAATTTGAAAATTGAATATCGTATTTACTAAACTTTTGACCTTTTCTCTGTTTCAGTTACCATCTCTTTGTCAAGACTCCTAGTCCAAATGTTCCCTCACACTTGAGCAGGGAGTTAACGACCAATCCAAAAGCTGCAAGGAGTCGAGTGCCAATCCAAAAGCAGTTTAAATAAGTAGAAAAGATAAACGTAGTGAACATATCGAACTTCCTCTTCCAACTAAGCTAAATACGGACATTACACATTGATTCTAGTAACGTTCACCTACCATTTGACTATACAAAGTTATCCGAAATAAAGATAGAATAGTGTCAATGTTTCAATAAAAGAAAGTCCATATATTTTGACATAAAAATTTAAAAAATAATAATAAATTATATTTCATTTTTTAGCCTTCAAAGTAAGGGCTTTTAGAAAAATACTTGAAAAAAAAATAAAGAAGGAATATTGAGTTCTCACCCTGTTTGTAATTTTTTTTTTCCGAGGATTCTTGAACTTTCATTTATGAAGAGTCCGTTAGAGTTGTAACTCAATTTGTTTCATGAAGAATTAAAGTAATACTTACAAGAATAAATCATTGTAAGCGAGAAATTTGTAATTTCTAACATTTGACATGTATATGTAATACTCGTCAACATTCTTGTTAAGGGTCGGTATCGTACATTTATACTTAAAGCTTGTATGACTGGAGTATGTTTGGGAGTATTGTGTGGCTTATTTTTAATATGAACTCATCTACATTCAAAATAAGTCAATATAAGCCCCATATTTGAAGCTTAACTAAAAGATAAGTTGACCAAACTATTTGTCCCGAAATTAAATTTTGGGTCAAATTAGGGACGTCATTGGAGGCAGGCCCCCTCCAATAGGGGGGCCTGTGATTTAATCCTGGGACAACCAGGTTTTCCTTCATAAAGGTACATTAAAACTTTATTAACTATTTATATATCAATTCAAAAAGTATTGTACTGCATTGGGCGTTTAGGAGTATAACTGCAAAATCACTTTTATTTTCTTCATACTACATAATTAGCCCCAGTTTGATTGGCCATTATTTTGAATAATGATGTTTTAGAGAGTATATGGTTAAAAAGTATAAAAAAAGTTACATGTAAAATATTTTATTGTGTAAATGTGTAATAGAAAATGAGTTTGAGAATTAAAGAGTTTTGAAATAATAGTTATCAAACTTGGGGCTTAATTGACTAAGCATTATTTATTTGTGATATAGCTCTACTTTCATATTATATATAATTTATAAAAATATTATTTCGTTACAAAATTAGAGAAAAAAGAGAAGAAAAGAGAGAATTAATAGACTTGTGTGTTAATGTTCAATTGCACTTATGTATGGTACTTCAAGACAACGAGTCTTTTCATCATAATCAAGTGGCGAAATTGATCCTTTTATTTTCACATCAATTGATCGAACAATCATAAGTGATGTTAGTTAATGTATTTTGTCCATATTAAATTTTTGAATAAATTTTTTGTATATGAAGATTGAAGTACATATAATCCTTTTGCCAAATTTTTAATTTTAAACCTTAAGAAGAATATAATTTTTCCAAGTGTTTCATCTTAATTAATTTTTCAAGTGATTTGCAATTTTTTTGAGCTCGTCAAAGAGTTCCTATTAGAATTAAATTATTAACACAAACTGACACAATTACAAATTCAATTTTTGTTTTCTTTTTGAAAACACATGAACAAATATCATCATTTTTATAACTCCCTTTCCATAAATATTCTCGAAGTTGATTCTATGACACAGTTCTCGATTGTTTTTATCCGTATAATGATATTTGCAATTTGAATTTTGAACACATAGTTTTGAATTATTTTCTTTCGGAATTAAAATCCTTAGAGACTTTCATGTATGTCACTATATACAAATAGGAAGTTATTACATCTGTAATGTGTATGTTGAGCTATTCTAAGGCATGTAAATTATTCAAACATTGAAGTGTGATGGCATCCACCACGAATTTTGGAGCATTGGATTACATGTCAAGATTTGATCTTAAAAACTTATATGTCACAAATTTTTCCGAGGAAAAATTTATTTTTTGGGAGAATATGTGATTAAAACGTGAGGAAAAGTTGCAGATTTCATAGAACCTATGGCATTTGAATTTGACGATAGAAGTTTAACAACCCGAGAAATATAGGGGTAGATTACATACCGTCCTTAATGATTTTCGACATATTCTTCTATTCAATCTTCTATTAATTGACATCGTTTCCACCCTAAAAGTTCGCCATGAGGGTCATGAGGGCAAAAAATGACTTATTTGCCTATCAATTTTTTTTTAAAAAAAATAATAAATGCAAAAGTACACAAAATCTTTTTTCTTCATTTTAAAGCAAGCAAATATAATATTTTGATAGAAGTTATCATTAAATATGAGATGTGCTAATTTAATGAAATGTGGAAAATAAGAATTCGATGAGAAAATTAAGGACATAAATGTTACAATTAGCAAAGATTGGGAACTTTAATTGAAATTAAAATATAGTACAACCAATGAAATTAAAAATTGCGGATGATTACCCAAATTCAATTCCAAACAAATATAGTTACAATTGAATCACCAATTAAAGAATGTCAAACATAAATAATAATAGGGGGATGATCCAAAGGAAACGAAATAAACTAATTCACAACCCTACAATTCTTCCTGATTTCTCCCTGGTTTCCACTTAGAATTGTTGGGAATTATACATTTGATAAATTTCACAAGCTCATTCGCTTTTCTTGAACTCGAATGATCAGATCTACAATCCATGATGGTCAATTGTCCAACTCCAACAGTTATTCACACAGAGTATAAGAATGACGATTATGATTTTTTTTCTTGTACTAGCAAGAATAATGAATTATTTCCTTCAATTTTCAAACCCTGGTAGCTTATTAATATAAGAACAAGCGGGTTTGACATGTCTCTTAAACTTTACCTGGTCTAATATTTAATTAATCAAATTAATTAAATATGGTCCATGAATTAATTAATCCAAATAATTAATTTGGGCATAATAAGCCACACAATTAATTAATTATCCAATACTTTTCAATTAATTAATTGGTAAATCTCATTCTTCTAGTTATATTTTGTGTATGACTCGTTAGGTTTCCAATCACCAAGTCTAACGACGTGAATTATTATTTTGATCTAATCAAAATTGATAAATTAAAACACCATTTTTAATTTATCACTAATTCACATTCGTCGTCCCACATTGACATGTAACAATGTGTCGGGCAATACATGTGATGGAAAATGTCATGTAGTGTGACAAACCAAAATTGTTCGTTTACCGTGAAACTATAATCCTTTCGTCAATATGATCCGATCAATTATGAGATATGGATATGTGTCAATTTCGTTTATCGAGTCACGTGGTGTGACAAAACCAAATTTGTTCGTTTACCGTGAAACTATAATCCTTTCGTCAATATGATCCGATCAATTATGAGATATGGATATGTGTCAATCTCAATTATCGATCATATCTTTTATTTCATTGTTAAGTCAATGTAAGTCGAAAATGAGTTTTCGACTTATGATTTCACATTGGTCAATTTAACTGAATAAAATGTAGATCATAATCTCTTACTATCTAAGAGTGACAAATCATCTATTGATCATTCACAACATTTATATGATTCTTGATATACTCAAACGATGCCGTATTAACGACCATTGGTAGAGCAACATCCAACATCACCAAAATATGACTGTCCTCATATAAGGTACTATGATAACCTCAAGTCAAATGATCAATTTCATTACCGAACATTAGAGATTAACCACTGACACTCAGAATTATCCATGTGGAATCTCCCCAACTGGTGTCCAATATTTTATTCTGTAACTAAACATCCACGTGTTCATTTAAGTGTCACGACACTTTAACTTGTGAAATCAGCTAATTACTTCGCAAGTAAGAAAAGCCACACATGATGGTCTGTCCGTAATAACGATATATGTATCTCGTTATTACTTCGACCATAGATAATTTAAGATTCATTCATATTATAATTTGTATTTTACAATCACAATTCCTTGTGATTAACAAATTGTAAAGACTTAAATATGCGGAATCTATAATTTAATATAATTTCAATAGAAAAGTAATTTAAATAAATAATAGATCTTGCCAGAAAAAATGAATTAAACATATTAAAAGTGTTTACAACCTAAATCGATTGAGTTTAGGGCATAACACTTACAAACTCTCACTTGCACTAGATCCAATCACTTATGTATCTAATATCATGAGAGTCTACATGAAGATCATGCTTATACTACGACAACGGCTTTGTCAATGGATCTACAATATTATCATATGTGCGAATTCACTCTATCTTTACGTCATTTCTTTGTACAATCTCCCTAATAAGATGGTACCGCCTCAGCACATGATTGAATCGTTGATGAGACATTAGTTCATTTGCTTGCACAATGGCTCCATTGTTATCATAGTACAGAAGTAGGGGATCAACACTACAAGGAACAACTCCAAGTTCACTAATGAACTTCTTGATCCAGATGGTTTCCTTTGCTGCTTCAGAAGCAGCAATATACTCGGCTTCCATTGTTGAATAAGCGGTTGTCTCTTATTTGGAACTCTTCCAACTAACTGCTTCGCTGTTGAGAGTGAACATATATCCAGATTGAGATTTGCTATCATCCTTATCAGATTGGAAGCTAGTATCAATATATCCATGAACTCTTAATTCATCTCCTCCATATATTAAGAACACATATTTAGTCATTTTTAAGTACTTGAGAATGTTCTTAACTGCTATCCAATGTTTCTCATTAGTGTTTGCTTGAAACTTGCTCGTAAAACTTAGAGCATGTGAAACACCTGGTCTCTTACATAGCATCGCATGCATGATAGATCATATTGCTGATGCATAAAGAATCTTATCCATGTGATTCCTCTCATATCTTTTGAGAGATAAGTCCCATGTGACATGGAACACAATCATCTTTTGAATTCTTCCATATTAAATATTCTCAAGATTTTATCTACGTACAAAGACTCTGATAAGCCAAACAATCTTTTATATCTATCTCTATAGATCTATCCAAAACACGTTCCATGCAAATTGTGAAAAAGGAAGGTCAAAAGGTTTGGCACATAAAGTTTTTAACTTAGCCAAATATGCTTTTAATTTTTTTTTGTTTAACAACTAATGTCTTAACCCTAATCTAAACAATCGTCACTAAACTACTCCACTGCTGCAGGCAGGCCTCGTTGTGAAAAATAAAAGGGTTTTGATCTTCAAATTGTCTCTTATTTGATCGAATTTCGGTTCATTTTTTTCCTACTAAAATAGATGATCAAACTAAAATTCTTACTGAAAAATGGGCAGGCTAGAGAAATTATTTTATAAGGACTTTTTTTAAAATTCTTTTACAAAAATATAATGTATTTAAAAATATAATCGACGGCGGGTACTCGAGTGAAAATTCTTTTATCATGATTTAAAATGAGACAAATACTCAGTGTTATTTTTGTATTTTCTGATTTATTTATTGTATATTTCAAAATATAAGGAGAAAATGTCTTTTAACTCTCTCCTTAAACGGAATTTAGATGGAAATGGGTATCAAGTACTATTGCAAATTAACGAAAAGAATGTTAAAATGTCAAGGACATGAGTTTGATAAATATTGCATACTTTTCATACAATTAAAATGTGGTGTACTTCGACTCTCAAAGTATTCCAATATTCAACCTTTCATTAATTAACACATTTTTTCCATTCAAATTTTCCGGTAAAATGACTTATTTACTTGTTATATATATTTTTTGAAAAATAATAAATGCACAAGTGAGAAATTTTTTTTCATTATTTCCAAAGCAAGATAACATTATATTTTCACAAAAACTATCGCCAAAGATGAGATGTGCTATTAATGAAAGATTGAAATGAAAAATTCAATAAAAAAGTTAGGAGAATAAATGTTACTATGAGTGGTGTAACTAAATAAAAATACTTGTGTGAATATAATTACCCAAATAAATTTCCTAAACAAATCCAGTTACAATTGAATCAACGATTAAAGAATGTCAAACTTAAATAATAAGGGGATGATCCCTAGCTAACTTAATGATCTAATTCACAAGCCTACAATTCTTCCTGATTTCGCCCTGGTTTCCAGTTAGGACATCTATGTATCCCATCTTCACCATTGCAGCTGCAAACTTATGTTTCCAAGCCATTCCATTCTTGGCATTTTCCCTCACAATCCCAGCTGTTGATGGGCTACTCATAAGAGTCTGATCAGATGTTAACACCCCTTGATGATTCTTCAAATTTTTGTAGTATTTATTGTCCAATCTGCTTGGTGTCAGCACATCAAGTGGCACGGTTTGATCATTTGCAGCATTTGATGGACACTTTCTCTTCAATGCTCTAGCAAACATAGGATCCAATGAAGGATCTTGTGGATGAGTTGAACTGAAATTGTAGAGACGTTTCGAGAAGGAAGAACAATGTGAAACTCCAATGGAATGTGCTCCTGAAAGGGTCACCATGTCTTGTAACGAAAGGCCTTTTCGCGCAAACCTCTCTTCAATTTGTTTGGCATTCAATGTAGGAGGAGGAAGGTCCTGATCTGGCTCGTCTTTCAAGGATATTCTTCCATCACGACGCCCTGATGGCACCGCATATTTTATTCCACCTACAACATGAGAACTGTCGCGAGCAGCGAATGCTATGATATCTGAGCACGAGACTGTTTGTGGGCATATGGCCTCAATTTCAGCCTTCGCCTCATCAATCACTTCATATCCACGCAAGCTCGGGTTGTTTGCTGGATTCTCCTTCTCTGCAGGATTACCTGGTGTTGAATCAAGCAGCACCGAAGCATCACACCCCTACAAAACAAGAAACACTACACCAAATTGGTCTTTCTATGGCGGCAAAAAAATATGGCAGTCTTTAAAATATTCCGTCATGTAATGATAAGCTAGTGAGACAGATGTCCTAATGCTTAACTCAGTATTATAAAGTAAGATCGAAATAACTAAGGGCATACCCTAACAAAGCAATCATGAAAATGCATTCTAATGAGGCCTGCTGCTATGCCAGGGTTTCTTGAGACAACTTTGTGCACTGCTTTCTTTACAATTGCTTCTGCAGAAGGGCAGCTATATTGGTAATAACCAACTTTTAGGGAAGCCAATGAAACTGTAGCTAATGTGCAAAATAAGATCAAGAAAATTAATGGGCTAAAAAATTTCACTCCACTAGTCATCATAATCATATACCTAAAATAAATCAAGAAACAACTGATTTTTCTAAGAAAAAACTGTGTTTTGTTAAGCCAAAGAACAATAGAGAAAGTTGAGGTGATTGCATGTTGGGTTGTTTTTGAAGTATATATAGTGAACAATGGTGGGGGTGGGGTAGGAGTACTGAATAAGTCTTTGTAATACTAAGTAAAGAAATCCGTGTGCAAATATTATAACTGCTACATATTCAATTTCACTAATTTTGAACAACTCCAAGTATTAAAATTCTTCCTTTCTGAGTTCCTTCATTTATGTGGACTTGGTCTGTTTTCTCAGTAGAATTTATTAGCTTCTTCAATCAATTTATTTATTTATTTCCGTACAGGCATTGACAAAGACAACAAGCAAATTTTTTTCAAATCCACCCACCCAAGAACAAGAAATATCAGAAAAACTGAATTTGACTTTTTCATTTTGATATATTTTATTTGGGGGGCTTTCATTTAAGAGGCCTAGTCAAATCAATTATTAGTTAAAAAAATCCAACAACAATATTTTTTAATTAGAAGGTCTCAAGATACCAAAAAAATGAAAAATACAATTTGTAAATGACTAAAATATCCATGTATACAAAAAGACATTATTGCCCTAATTCCTCTTTTATATTTCTATTTAATCCTAAATCAATTTTGGGTTCCATTTCTTCTTGCATGATCTCGATATCTCAAATTTTCTCCCTTCTTTATCATCATCTTCTCTCCTCCATGACATCCTAAAATCAATTTTGGGTTTCTTCTTGGTTGGAGGCAGCCTATGTGTTGAAAATCTTAGATTGCTTGAATTCAAATTCTAGATATTTTTAGCCTCTTTGTCTTGATAAATCTGCTAATATGTATTTTTTTTAAAAAAAATATGATTATTTGAAGAATCAATTGCTCATATTCTTGGGTTCTTGGAAATGAAGGCCATATATATATAATGAAAGTAATTTTTATATTCATTTCTTGTTTGTGGGTGCCCATGGAGGTCATGACATGACTGGAAATGCTACTGCTCTTGTTGGTCCAAGGATGGTGAATGTTAGAGCTTTGTTTACATTAATCTCGCCCGAGCTTGAAATTATTGCTGCAGTTGATGATATAAATTCTAATTTTAGTATCATTAAAGGCAAAAAGTTGAACATCTTCTTGCATGATACAAATTATATTGAATCGACAAGGATAGTTTTGAAGATAGAGAAATTGTCCATGGAGTAATTAAGAGGAGCAGCATAAATGAAGATTTCTCAATTCCACAGAGAGTTAAAGGGCACGAGAATTACTCCCAAACTACACTATCTAATCTTGTAACTTGACGGTATAAAAGTGAGCTTCTATGAGATTTCAGAAGCCTGAAGGCAGTGTTATATTAGTATTTATGTAAAACGTGATGGGATAAGAGTCTGAAGCTTGAAATATATTTAGTTAATTACCATGCCAATAACTTTAGAGCTTTGCATCTGTAATTTAGCTGAAAGAGTTCATTAGAACACGAGAAATGTTAAGTACTAATATTCATGCCTAATTTGAGGATCAATTAGGAAGTCCTTAAGAGCTCTTATTCTAACTGAATGCTCAGTAACATTTATGTGGTAGTTTTAGTTTCAATTATGTACCCATAGATTTGATAACATTGTGAAGATACTTGAAAGTTAAAAAGAGTATTTATTTGCATCTATGGAGTCTAAATGTATTTTTATAAAGATTTACTGTTAGCATAATGTTGTCTATTATTACATAATTTCTGTAACTTCTACTCCTTCAGCTATAAAAATCTATTTTTTATATATCATAATCCTAGAATTACAGCTGGTGTATTCTTCAAGAGGTGTGAGAGTTACTTGTCTGCAACCAAACTAAGCAAAATAAAATATGTTAATATGATGCGATATGTAGTAATATGTTGGTTTCCCCACGTGTCCAAGGTTAAGTCCTGGTTTTGATGGTAGAATTAAAGGTCACATATTCACGTTATACCTAATCTCTAAATAAGACTTTCATCTTTTATCTTGCTGCGGCTACTTGTATACTTGATGTAAATGTCGTTCCAGTACAAAAATGCACTCATTTGAAAAATGATACTGAAATTGTTCTTGAGACACAAAACAATATAGAAGTCATTTCAGTACGAAAATGACACTCACTAATATAACGATATTGAAATCGTTCTTGAAATAGAAAATGATTTAGATATCGTTTCAGCATCAAATACACACTGCTTCACTGATTTTCATAACGACATTGATATTGTTCTTGGGTCACAAAACGATATAGTCGTCGTTTCAATATAAAAATTACACTGATGATATTGAAGTCGTTCCTGAAACACAAAATAATTTACACATCGTTTCAGTATGAAGTACACACTGCTTCACTAACCTTTTCTTTGTAGTGTCAAACTCACAAAATAACGTAACGACGTCCATGTCGTTTTAGTGTAAATTTGACGAGTTCGAAATCGTTACAGTTCAAATAATAACAACAATGACATTGATATCGTTTACTTCCATTCAAAACGACATTCATATCGTTTCAGATAAAATCATAATTAAAACGACACTTATATATTTTCTTTTCATATCAAATGACGATGATATCCTTGTAGTGTTAAACTCACGAAATAAAGTAACTACATCATATCCGTTCAGAACAAATTTGACGAGTTTGAACTCGTTTCCGTTGAAATCGTAACTAAAACGATATAGATGTCAGTTCTTTGTACTGAAACGACAATTATATTGTTGTAGAATCAAACACACGAAATAACATAACGACATCCATATAGTTTCTGTGCAAATTGACGAGTTTGAGATTGTTACAGTTCAAATAACAACTACAACGAATTTGATATCGTCTCCTTTCATTCAAAATAACATTTATATCGTTTCAGCTAAAATTATAACTAAAACGACACTTATGTCGTTTCATTTCATATCAAACGACAATGATATCGTTATGGTGTTAAAACCACGAAATAACATAACGACATCCATATCGTTTCAAAACAAATTTAACGAGATTAAACTTGTTTATGTTGAAATCGTAACTAAAACGACCTATATGTCGTTTCTTTTCACATGAAACGATAATTATATCGTTGTAGTGTTGAACACACGAAATAACATAAAGACATCCATATCGTTTTAGTGTAGATTTGATTAGTTCAACATCGTTACAGTTACAAATTTTGATATCGTTTCTTTACATTGAAAACGATAACTATATCGTTATGCTTAAAAACAACTATTCAACTATCCACGGCCACCCGGCATACATCCATCATACTTAAGACAATAAAAATAGGTCATCAAGCGAGTTCGATCTCATACAACATAAACAATGGGAATATTTGTATTCCATAGTTGTCTACCACATTTAAGTTATTTCAATAGAAAGAAAATGTCTCATTTCATTCTTTCAGACCCATTCGAGTGCTATCAACGCACTTGATAACCTCTTTTGATCATCATACATATATTGGAGGTATGTCAAATGATCATGGATGGTCGAATCGTTTGGTATGAAAAGAAACGATATCAGTGTCGTTTTAGTTATGATTTTAACTGAAACGAGTTCGATATCGTGTTTAATGAAAGGAAACGATATCAATTTCGTTTTTGTTATTATTTAAACCGTAACGATTTTGAATTTGTCAAATTTGAACTGAAACGATAAGGATGTAGTTATATTATTTCGTGTGTTTGACACTACAACGATATTATTGTCGTTTCAGTGCAACGAAACGACATTTAGTTCATTTTAGTTATGATTTCAACGGAAACGAGGTCAAACTCGTTAAATTTATTCTGAAACGATATGTATGTCGTTACGTTATTTCGTGGGTTTAACATTACAACGATATCATTGTCGTTTGATATTGTAGAAAACGAGAAAAGTGTCGTTTTAGTTATAATTTTAGGTAAAACGATATGCATGTCGTTTTGAATGAAAGGAAACGATATAAATGTTGTTGTTATTATTATTATTTGAACTGTAATGATTTTGAACTCATCAAAATTGTATTGAAATGATATAGACGTCGTTACGTTATTTCGTGAGTTTGACACTACAAAGACAAGGTCAGTGAAGCAGTGTGTAATTGATAGTGAAACGATATGTACATCGTTTTGTGTTTCAGGAACTATTTTAATATCGTTATGTTAATCAATGCAATTTTCGTATTGGAATGACATCTATATTGTTTTTTGATCCAGGAATGATATCAATGTCGTTATGAAAATCAGTGAAGCAGTTTGTATTTGATGCTGAAACGATATCTAAATCGTTTTCTATTTCATGAATGACTGCAATATCGTTATGTTAGTCAATGTAATTTTCATACTAAAACGACTTTTATATCATTTTGTGTCTCAAGAACAATTTCATTGTCGTTTTTCGAATGAGTGCATTTTTGTACTGGAACAACATTAAATACTTTGTGCCACAGGAACGAAGTACATATCATTACGTGAATATTCATTATATCAACACCTGGACATGTACAATATGTAAACTTGAAAGATATAAAAGGGCACGAAAATATGTAAATTTCAATTATATTCAATATTCATAATCATTACAGTTGCAAATGCACTAACTAATAGTTAGGCAACATCCTAGAAATATCGACATTTATAGAAATGAAGTCTATGTCATTATGTGAAGCAGTAGTTATATTTTCTCATAAGGACCTAGATATCGTTTAATTGGTCGGAATGATATCATTATCCTGGCATGTATGATATTTAAACTTTAAAGTTACAAAAGTATTAAAATATGTAAACTTCAATTCAATTTAACTATCCTAGACAAATAAAACAAATTAACTACATAATACCGTCAAATATCAAACAAATAACAAAAATCAATATAATGCTCGAAGTCCCATGCTTACAACTCTGTAGCCAATTTTTTTTTGCCAGATCGATACACAATCCAAACGAATTGCATTTACATCCGTCATCGCTTGCATAAATTCTATATACTTGAAAGTGAATATCCCACAGTAAAATCTACAAAATCATTGTAAAGTTACATTAGTTCTCAACACTAAAATAATACAGTACCTAACAAATATAATATTTGTCATCACTTGTGACATGAAATTTTATCAGCAAAGGTATAACCTCATGTAGGGGCAAAAGAGTGAATATTTCATGCATTACTTCAACAAGTAGTTTTGTTATTGTGCCACTTGAACACTGGATTCCATTCTATGGTAATTAATGAAGGGATAGAGTAGAATTACACCATACGATGCACTTGTGAAAACTATTTTTATACCGTATAAATTCAAAAATTATCGAAATCTACAAAGTGCCAAATAGTAAAATAGGCACGGAAAACATTTACTTCCATTCACATCATGTTAGGTAATAAACAAATGTACACATTCAATATTTTCCAACCCTTTACCGTTCAATGCATGATAAAACAAGGTAGAAGCACAGATCCGTCTTTCTACATGACGAAGACAAACAAACTTTTGGTTAGTTGGTAATTGAAAATAGTGCACAATTCCCCACCATAATAGACAAATGATAACAATAACTTCCATAACCACCGACAAAATAGAAAAATGGGCACATTAATTTTCAAGACAGATGGGTGATAAGGTTATTAAATAAAACAAAATCAAAATATTCAAATACAATCTTCTAAATTAGTAGTAATTTTAACAACTTCATTCAACCAAACTATTTTCATCATGTTTGGGGAGTGCTTATAAATATTTAAACTGTAAATACATAAAAATGAATGGTGAATAAGTGGGTAATGCTTGTAAATCTCAAGTTTGATCAGCTATAAAAAAGTCTACAAACATTAGCCAAACATANCATGTTTGGGGAGTGCTTATAAATATTTAAACTGTAAATACATAAAAATGAATGGTGAATAAGTGGGTAATGCTTGTAAATCTCAAGTTTGATCAGCTATAAAAAAGTCTACAAACATTAGCCAAACATATGAAAAGAATGTAGCACTTTTATAAAAAGAACATTTGCTATGAACTCAAATCAATCAAATACACAAAAGTGAACAAGATATTCAGTAATCAGACAAAACATCAATTATTCCACTAAACCCAATTTATCCACGGCTCGAAAGCTCAAATTCCACAAAATAACTTTAGCAAGCAATACAATTAATCAAAAAATAATAAAAATCATCCTATGGATCCAGATGAAAAGTCTTCCATTTTAGGCAATTGACATCCTTTGTAAGAAAATCTAAAACATTAAGTGTATAATATATAAGCATGGATGAAATGAGTATTAAAATTTTTCTACATCCACACATCCAGATGCAATGAGAATAATATCTAGAGTTTTGCAAAGTCTCATTTCCTATGAACTTAATATTTCAAAATACAAAAAACTTACATTGATTTCACTGAATGGATGGATTTCTGTGAACTTTAATATTCAAAATCCTAAATGGGAGCTCATTGTGGATTTGGAAAAGAAGAATACAAATTTCGAACTTCAAAACTTTCCCTCAACAATCGCCGCCTTGGTAGAAATCAATGCCTTCGTTCAATTCAAAATCTTCCACAATCGTCGCCCTCACAAGAAGGAAAAGATATGATTTTTGATGACAAAGAGAAAACGAGTTTTGGGAATTTGAAGGAGAAGAAGGTTTTCAATTTTAATTTGGGGAAGAATATGATTTTTTACGTGAATGAAATACCCAATTCATTCTTCAATTTGGTTTTACAAGAGAGGTTAAAATGGTCTTTTCATACTTTTAAATTATTTTATTTTAGAGAATTTAGTCAAAGGCCATTTACACAAATGGAGATTTAGGGGTGGACATTTGAACTCTTTTCCCTTTTATTTTGCCATTTGGATCGAAACTGTACGTAGTGCTAAGTTGTTGACAATACAGTTTATAAGGGTGATTTTTTCTTATGATGCCCTTCCAACTGAGGTTTTGGACTAAAACTGTCCATAAGGATGAATCCGGCTAATTAATCAGAATAGTGGTTGGATTTGTTAGGAAAAAAAGTTGGGGACAAGATTGTGTAAAAGGAAGGTCAAAGAGGTTTGGCACATAAAGTTTTAACTTAGCCAAATATGCTTTTAATTTTTTTTGTTTAACAACTGATATCTTAACCCTAATCTAAACAATTATCACTGGCCTCTTTGCGAAAAATGAAAGGGTTTTGATCTTCAAACTGTCTCTCATTTGATCGAATTTCGGTTCATTTTTTAACTATTATCGATGATCAAACCAGAGAAATTATTTTATAAGGACTTTTTTTGAAGGTTAAGATAAAAATGATATTTTTACATGTTTTATTCTTTTTTAAATTTTATGTTTTATGATATCTTCTTTTGCTATTTATCTTATTAATGAAAATTTTGTTGATTGCAAAGAGAACTAGAGATTTTGTAATTCCGACAATGACTTGCCTTTTGAATTGAACCTTACGAAGGGTGAGGAATTTGGATTGGGGAGGCTACGTCAATGAGAATGAATAAAGGTGATTTAGATGAATCATGTACATATTTTACATAGATGAATTGATAAGAAATAATTCTAAAGACAAAGTGACGTATAAATTGATTGTTTCATGGAATTCGTGCTTCAAGAGTCTAAAGGTTTTTTTAGGTCTCGACATTTTAATCGGAATCGAATTTCCGGAACCGAAATCAAACTAGAAGAGATTCTTGCCCGATTCTCAATTGGATCTGTTTCAGTTCTTGGTTCCTGAATCAGAATGGTGGGTACTCGAGTGAAATCGATTTTTATATAGTTTTTTATTTATAATTTATAAGCTGGATAAAAAAAATATTATATATTTAAAATTCTTTTAAAAAATAATAATGTATTTCAAAAAGAATAATGGACGGTGGGTACTCTCGGGTGAAAATTCTTTTATCATGATTAAAAATAATACAAATACATTTTTTTTTTTTTTTTTGTCTTTTTCACTGTAAATTCACCTAAATCACACAATATTTGAGTTCCACCTCTTCGAACTAGAAAGAAATTAAAATCGCCAACGTTGTTTTCTCACTTATTTTTGCGTTAAAATTTTCATTTTTGGGACAGTCTCAACCCGACTCATTAATCGGTCAGGGT
>CAIGRB010041895.1:2387-13235 GCA_903798255.1 Fraxinus quadrangulata
CTCTCTTGGTACGGTGCTGTTTCTTCTCCACAAAGAAATGAAGGAATTGAAAAGAAAAGTCAAAGTTAATTTGATAACTATGGGGAAATTGCAAAGTCAAGTCCCCAATCTCCTTAACATATCCTATTTAGTCATTTCCTTTCTAATTATGTAAACTAACTCTCTAAATTTCCTTAAATATTATTTCTAACTCTTTAAGTATTAGTAATTACCAATTAGACCAAAAAAAAAATTTATTTATTCAATTAAACCAATCTTTGACTTTAACCTTGATATAAATGGATGAGGTGTAACAGACATGACCACCACCAGCTCTTAAGCTTCCGATACTAACAGGGAAGCCCTCTCATCCAAAAGGGCATTTGAGATGATGAATGGACGGTTGAGCGTATATGCAGGTCGGGTGGATGGTTTACAGCTACGAACCAATGAAACATATGATCGTTTGGGCAGCCTTGAGACTGCAGTGAGGGGGCAATCCATTCTACTTCAAGAACAGTCAGCATTGATGAGAGAAGAGACAGCATTGATGAGGCAGGTACTTGCACGGCTAGCCCCACCATAGGATGATGGCACTACTGGACCCAGTTTTGTCGCTCCGTCCCCACCACCACCTCCTTTTTGATCAGGGGAGTTACCTCCAACTTCAATCTTTTTTTTCCTTGTCTGCTTTTTCATTCTATTTCTTACTGTTTGCACATTGAGGACAATGTTCGTCTCAAGTTTAGGGGGTGGTTAAATTTGTGTATGAATTTGAGGACATCACCTTTGCATTAAACTGTGCATCACTCTTTCATTATTCATTGATATGACCGTATGAATTTTGTTGTGAGTGCTTGTTTGTGTTTTAAAAAAATGTATTTAGTATTAGTTCAGTATGTGCTTATTCGTTTTGTGTGCTTGTGTGAGTTTAATGGCCTTGCCGGCAATGATGTCGATATTGAATTCAGGATAACTATGGATAGTGGAAGTTGTGCATGTCAAATTGACCGATATTTATCTATGTGGAAACTTGACATTTTTGCCCAAAATACTTGTGTTAGACATATTATGCTAATGATGGGGTATATGAATCATAGTAGAAGTGAACATGATAGGTCAACCCCGAAATCCCCTACTACACTTATCGATAAACCATCACTTTAAGAGTTTGGAGATGATTTGGCTTTTACTGGGGAACATTGAGATGAATGGGGATTCCATGTGTGACATTTTATTGTGTGGATTGGATTAGACCAATAAGACGAAAACAAGGTAAAAGTTTCAAGTTAGAGGTTAGTTCTAGAAACTGGGTGTCTGAAAGAAAAAGGGCATTGCACAAATCATTGAATAAATAAAGACATCTGTTCGAGCCTGTATAACTCGAGTGATTAAGCCTGCAAGGGTTTAAAACCTGGTGCCCTATGGTCATCTGACTTTGGAGTCATCGGCCTAAAGCTCGTTACAAGGGTTATATAGAAAGCAAATGAAAGATGTTAAAAAAAAAAAATCATACACCAATTGATGAATAATATACATGCTTCTGTGTATAAAGTACTTTGATTAGCCCCAGACACTCGGTTGATAGAACTATATCCCTGATACGAAGCAAGTAACTTAGTTTAGTCCTAACGGTTGAAACAATCAAATAAATGGGAGAATCCTTGATCATTGATGTGTGAACTTGTAACTGTGAGATCTATCCAAACTAAGAGAGGGTAAGGATTTAAGTGAATCGAAACCTCTACTCTAGAACACACTCCGAAATAGTTGAGACTTGTGCGAAGAGAATAAGTTTGGGGGTGTGTGTATCTCTCGAGCGATGAAAGGAATATTTGACTACTACAGGTTGGGATTTGCACCCATCATCAGCTTGGTATGATTGGCATAAGTATTCACACACACACACATCAAGTTCTGCATATGATAGGTGGAGGTTGGTTTGATTTTGCATTATTGAAACTATTTGTTATGTTAATCAGTGAAATCTAATCCTGAGACGCGGCAGGTTGTTAAATCATGTTTTGTGTAGAATTGAGTCACCATTTTGTTTGAGGACAAACAATAGTTCAAGTTTGGGGGATTTGATAAGTGCGCAAAGTGCACTTATTTAGGTCACAAAACATGGACTATTGTTGAGAGATATATTGAAATATGGCTTAATTCGATATAATTTGTGTTTGTAGGACTACATTGATGGATTGAATGAAAAGTGTGCGAAAACGTGCGAAAAAGGACAAAAAGGGAAAAGAATGAAAGTTCAGGGACTAAAATGCAATTATTCAAAAGCGTACCCAAATGGCGAATCGAGCATGGAACTATACTACGTAACAAACGGTGGATGTGATGGCGCGAAGAAAGAAGAAACGAGGCCAAAATCTGATAAAGCAAAACTTGGGGACCAAAATGCATTAAATAGAAAATATTTCTTCTATGCTATCACATAGTGTAAATGCTGGGTGATCACCCAGCCATTTACAGAAAATAAATTTAATATTTTGGTTGTTCTATGTGATCACGCAGAATATAACTATGCTATCACATAGTGCAATCTGGGTGCGAAAATTCTGGTTTCCTTATTTCACTCAAACTCTTATGGAAAGGTATTTTGACATCCTATTTAACCCTAAACTCGTCCAAAAACTAGGGTTACCCAATTTTTAAGAGAAAATACACATTGGAGAGCGAACAAGAAGGCGAGAACAAGGATTTTCACTCCAATCTTCAAGATTTCAAGATTTTATTCAAGTTTTTGGTGATGTTTTCTTTTTATTATTTTTATTGTTCTTTTAATTTACCCATGTTAGGCTAGACTTTTTATGTACTAGGTGAACGATGAACCTCGCATTGTGATCTTTTAATTCTCTATTTTGCAATTTGATATTCAAACACGATTGATGGATGTTGAATGATTTATATACAATTTCTTGTCTCCATAGTTAAATGCATGTGATTATGTGAGTTTGGGTGATCTATTTTATGCATTCGAAAGAAGGGAAATAGATTCTACAAGGTATAAATCATCGTAGGGTCCGATAGGGGATAGAAATATACCGCTATGCTTTACGTGAATCTCTAAGTGTTTACAAAACGTCATGCATTCTTGTATATTGCATTTGTCATAGAAATATAGTTAAATGGTATACTAGAATATGTTCAATTCTATTTGAAAGAGATTGTTGGATAAGTTAGAAACATTAATTCTTCAACCAATTCATCGTGTTATCGAATTGTGAAATAGGGGTTAAAAGTGAACTTTGCTTGATGATTCGGGATCTTAGTGCGCTTTTTCATATATTAATTACATTAATCTTTTGCATTAAAACGTCATTGTTGCATTTAGTTAGTAATTTTAGTTTAAATTGCATGTTACTCTTAGTTTAATCATAAAATCTGAAAAACTAATCTCAAATTTGATAGATTCGGTTAAGGTCGCGATAATAAAAATCAAGTTAAATCAATCCTCGTGGGAACGATACTCGAAATTCTAGGATTTCTACTTTATTACTTGTCAACGAACTGTGCACTTGCGGTAAATTAAATTCGGAACATATTAACAGAAACCACTCTTTGGATTTCAATCTTTGTAAAATCTTTGTATAATAGCTTTCAAGTTATCACCAAATCAATAAAATATTTGAGTTTGAAATAAAGTTTTTATTACGCTTTGAGTGTTGTTCTACACAGTGGGTATATTTGAGAGTTTTGAGGGCTCTTTTGTCCGTTTTACTGTGATGCTGTTAGGACTTTAGCCAACTCTTATGACGAAGGTGACCAGGAACGTATAACATTCTTACTATTTTGCGAAGCGTGGTAAGACCCTTATTTTAAGCTACAAAAAAGTTTATTGTCTGAAGATTTGTATGAAAATTATTATATAAGAATTTTTAGAAGATTGCATACTCTGAAAAACTTTTCATAATGGAAAATTACGAATTTTTATACAGAATTGTACCTTTTAGGTATAATAATAGCATTGTTTATAGTCACATAATAGAAATATCAGAAACCTGTGATAGTTATACTAGAGGAATAAATTTCATAAAAGGAGATATTAGACATTATAAAAAATGTCTTACAATTACATCCTTTGGATTAAAAGAAATATTACCTAAAGAAATAATAAAAATAATTATATTTTTCTTGTTAGATAGTGAAAATAATGAAAAAACATTTGAAACTATAGAACATTATGAGAGTTATAATGAAGTTGTTGAATTATATGATTTTAATCTTAGTTTTGATGACAATGAATAATTATACAATGAAAAATTCTAGAGGTCCAAGAATATAAATTTTAAACCTTTTATTTACTTAACTTTAGTTGATTTTATGATTTATTCTCTTTAAATAGCACATTCTTTTTATGATTAAAAAGATATATGTCTGGAATAACTAAAAAATCTTGTGATAATAAAATAAAAAATTTAGAAGAACAAATAACTATGAATAATATTGTAGAAATATATAAAGAAATTTTTAGGTGGAATAAAATTAAAAGAGAACTAATAAATGATGAAATTAAGAGAGAATTAAGAATGAAAGAACAATTAAGAAGAGAAACAGGACAAATAATAAATAATATAATAAATCTTTTAAACCTATCAGACTAATATGAGTTTACCAACAAAAATAAGATTTGATAAACAAGAAATAGAAAATATAAGACTACCAATAGGAAGTTATCAAACTAGAGGATGTAATACAACTATATTTTAACCATTGAGTTCATGGAGAAACACAGACGAATTATTAAACATGACTACAAATTGGACTAATACATTTTTATGGCAACAATTAGGACAATTAAAATCTAAGGACATAGAAGTTATAGATTGAATCAATAATATAGATCCAAAAGATGAAATAGCTAAAGAAAGATTAGAAGTTTTAAGTAAAAATATGTCTAAATAATTTAATAAAATTAAAGAACAAATTAATAATTTAGAAATACTTGATGAAACCAAACTAGAAGAAATTCAAAATCAAATATCAAAAATTGTACAGAAAAATAGTATTAGAAAAATTACAACTTTAGAAGAAAAATTAAAAGTTAATGATTATAAAATTGATTTTTTATTAAATAAATTAGGATTTGAAATTGTTAAACCACCTTATAAGATAATTGAAAGATGAGTATGATTGAAAAAATTAATTTAATTGAAAAAAGTACAAAAATAATTGATGAAAAAATTACTAGAGTTGAAATAAACTATGAAGAAGAAAATGAAAAGCTACAAAATAATTTCTTAAGAATAGAAAATCTTTTAAATAGAATAATAGAAAATATAAACAAAGAAAAATCATTTAAACCAGATTACACCGAAGAACTCAAAGAAGTTAGAAAGAAAATTAAAAAGTATGAAGAATTAATAAAACTTAATGGAGGATTGAAAGATGATATTGAAAGATTGTTAATTGATATTAGAAAACAGGAAGAAAATCTTATAGAAAGAGAAGAAGAAAAATTAATTATAGAAGAATAATGAACGAAGATATGAAAAACTTAATATTTGATTTAGAAGATTTAAAAATTTATGAAGAAATAACTAAAAATCATATGGTTGAAAGAATTAGATGACTACAAGCAGTTAAGCGAGAAGATTATGGAGAAACTAGTACAGCTATATATGAAGCTGAAATAGACCCTAGAAGATATGTTAATACAAAAGTTGATTTTAAAACTAGAAAAGAAAAAATGTATAGAGACCAATTTAAACCAGTACTAAGAGAATCAAACCCAATGAAAATTGCAGGATCATATTTAAATTTAGATTGTGAATTAGATGTTAGAAAAGTTATAAATGAATGGAGTACCAATATAATAACACACTTTAATTATAACCGTAGTAATACTGATAATAAAAATAGAACTGAATATTTATTAGCAACTTTTAAAGGAAATATAGCCAATTGGTACCAAAGATTAGAAGATACAACAAAAAATGTTTAGAAAGATAGTATTGAAGTATGATTTGGAATTAGCATAAGTGAATGTATAAATACAGTCGCTACAAGAATTTATAGAGAATTCGCAGGAGAAGATTGGGTAGCAGAAAACACTAGAGCTAGAACAGAAGAAATAGAATATGCTAAAAATATAATGGAACATTTACAAATCTGTAATATGTGTTATCTTAATGAATATTGTTGTGAATATAATAAATACCATTATATGATGTTTGGAAATGCAACCGATAATAATTTCTATAAGGAAGTTTTTATTAGAAAATTATAACTACCATGGAATAATTACTTTCAAAACAAAATTAGAGAAAAACTACTTGGAAGAAATGCAGAAGCCTATACTTTAGGATTTATAATAAAACTATAAAAAATGAAATAAGTACTATGTGTAGTAATCAAATGATTTATAAATAATCAGGATTTATATAAGATAGAATTTGCTGTAAGGATACTGAAGCACCAAGAAATTGGGAGCCACATCACACACTTTATATCAAACAATAAGAAATTGAGAGAAATGTCTAAGCATGTTTAGCCAAGCTTAAAAAGCTTGGGTGAATTCGATCTTGACCTTTCAAGTTTTTGTTTAAAATTTGTTAAAATTTTATCAACTTTTCAACTAATCAAATTTTATAACAAATTTGGTTGCAAGCTTTGAAAGAGTCGTTATCAATGTATGTTCTCCACCTTTCTGCTTTCAAATATACAAGTCGTAAGTATACCGTATCGAAACAAACAATAAGACTAATCACAATTATTGTCTCAAACAGATGATGTATATTTGTAGTTAGTACAACTAAAATATATACCACATTGAACCAGAACTACAAGTCAATTACTCAAAAATTGTTTATTATTTTTCCTTCCTTCACTAAATATTTTTTCAGTAAACTTCTAATGAAGCATATTCTTCACGAAATGACATAGCCCCTATAAGTTACAAACTTTGTATATTTAGTTACCATTAATCTTTTAACTTATTGTATTTCTATATGTACGGTGTTGTAAAAAGACAATGAATCACTTTATGTGAAAAGCAAGAATATTTTCTCCCTAGTTCTCTCGTCACTCTATAGTTTCTTTCAACTATTTTTGTATTCTTATTTGCTTCAATTCACAATAATTTTAACAAGAATTTATAATTTTAATGAATGTCTATGAAAATATTCTAAATGAAAGTCTATAAAGGTTTATCAAAATCCATTGAAGTGTTTAAAGGCTATAAAAGTTTATCAAAATCTTCTGCAATTATGTAAAATCTACAGAAGTCATTCACTATAAAAAATAAAAAAAATAAATTGTCAAAATGAAGCAACTTTTACGTCCAAATACATTTGAATAAATTACCTTCTTCCCATTTATTTATTTATTTATTTATTTTTTATTTTTTTTTGAGTAAAATAAGCTGTTTTAGAAGGGGGAAAGAAAAACCCTAAGGGAAATATGTCCAACTTTTGCTTATTAATTTATAAGTAAAGTTATCCGGTTTAGCCAAATATGCTGATGATCAATACTTCAATGCATTAAATAGCGCAAAGTCGAACTTTAGGACAATCTAAAAGATCAGCAACAAAAATCAGTCATCTTCACTTTAAGTTTCAAAATGTTACGAAAATTCTTCCAAAATCGAGAAAAGAGCTAAGGGATACACTGTCGATCGTTTTTCCTAGGCATAATTTTGATTATAAAATACTAACAGAAATTAACTAGCTATATTTTCGTCGAGAAACCTACCATGGAGCATTTACCTCTTCTTGGAACATGAGTTCGTAGCTCTCCGCCTTTGATTTCAAACTCTCGATTTCAGCATCAAATTTCATGGATACTTCTTTCAATTCAACGAGCTTCGCTTCAATATCTCTAATCTCATCTTCAGTTCGAGCTCGTTCGGTTTTAGCCTCCCAGTATTTTTTTGCATCTACGGCACCTTCAGAATTGAATGCCAACTTCAGCAGTCGACCTAGACGTGTCCCTAAAAATCCGACATTCAGCCCCAAAAGTTCAAAAGACCTTAGCGACTTTTCCCATACTTCAAAATCTGACTGAGGAGTCGTTAGTTTACAAGCTCTTATAGCATCGGCAGTGTTGACAGCTTCGAAAATCATACCAGCTGCTAACTTACAGTAGAGGCCCGGGAGAAGTCCTTCATGAAGAAAAGCATTCTTACTGCAGCACAGCTCGTAGTACTTTCGCCGTACATGCTCGGGAAGTTCGGAGTCGATGCATACCCCATTCACCACAATGTTGAATTCTTCAAAGCTTTTAACGTCTTTAAAATGTATGGAGGATCCAGAACACTTTGAACCCTCGAAAACTTCAGAGGCAACCTCGTCACTATCGATTCCAGACTGTTCCTCAGGCTGCCCAAGTTGCAGCCCTGATTGGCCTGCCTTTTGTTTCTTCTTCTGCACAACTGTCAAAGGTAGAGATTTTGGACGACGCTTTTTGATTTTCACGTTCGCTGTTCCCTCAGCTTTATTGTTTCATAATATTTCAAAATTAGAAAATAAAGAATGGCAGAGAGCAGATAATGGACCAAATTGATACTAGAAGCCAACAGAAAATGGCGAGGTGTTCAATATTCCTTTACCCAAAGGCTTAAAATACATTGGTGGTCACTGAATTTTTTCATGTTGTTTGCTAAACTTAAAGTAAATTATAATTTGGACACTCCATCCGTATTTGTTAGATTGATTAACAGAAAAGGTGGCATTAGCTTTTCCTTTAGTCAAACTAACCTGCATCGCTTTGTTTAGTTTGAGAGTCCAATATTAGAAGGCTAAGAGCACCATCTACTTCAGTTAAATCGTTTGCCCTGATTATATACACCTACAGAAGAAATATTACACGTTATATTGTGATAGCAAGTAGAATGAAGAAACTAGTAAAGAAAACATAATGCTGCTAGAAATCACCTTAAATCTGCACAGGCCGACTAGCTGAAAGATCAGAACGTCTCCTTCAAGCAATTTATTTCCAGAAACAAACTTCCTCCATCCAGCGCTTAGTCCAGTCTTGTTTGCAATGTACTTAACTCCAAATTCTGCACCATTTTCATCCTCAATAGTAACCGTAGTTTCCTTGGTTGGTAAAAATAACTTGCAGAACGGCACGGGAAGGCCCTGCATAGAAATGGTAGTCATAAAGAAAAGATGAAATGCATCTGACACTCCCAAGTTGACAATGGGCATCTTCGGCTAAGCTTAGAAAAATTAAAGTTACTTTTAAGTAACTACTTGTCTCCTAATATGTTTGGATAGCTTACTATTGAGTAAAAAATGTAGTCTTTTTATAAGTAACTCTTCTATTAATGTCAAAATAAGTAACGTATTCCCCCTTTGACTAGTAAAAAGATTTATTACTTTTAAAATGAACTAACATACTCGTAGGTAAACACCTTAAACACAATCAGATCCTCCTGAAAAAAATCATTACCATCCAAAAACAACTTGCAACATGTGATCTAACTAGTGTCTTCATAAAGGTAGGGTGTTCATTGCCTAAACTCAATTGAAACTCCTCTGCTCGAATCATAGTCGGTGATTTCACTAGGCCTGGAGTCACCGCACTGCTAGACCCATCATTAGTGGCATCTCCATTACTGTTTCAAGTGATATAGCAGGTCATTTTCAAAAGTAAACATGCAAAATTCTCCAGAAAAAGTTATTTTTTGGAACTGAACTAACCTCATCAATGTCCCAGCACTATCTCGTTTTGCCTGCTAATGAAATTGTCACGTTCAGACTATATATATATATAAATATAAATATTGTGTAAAAGGATGAATAAACAAGGCCATTTGCCACAATATCATGGAGTTCTGGATGCGGAATTACCAAACCATAAACGAGGTCATTCTATGTATAAAATGCTCATCAAGGAGACACTCTAAAAATAAATGTCAATTCTAACATGAAGAAACAAACATGCAGCTAGAGTGAAGCAACAAAGAGCCACAAATCCTTAATTTCTTCATTTAAAGTAAAACAAGTATAATAAAAAAGAGAAGCATACATCTTTGGATTTGGAAGTGGAGGGCTTCTTCCTCCGCCTGAGAATAGGCGAAATCTCATCATTCATCTCCTTCGGTTTCCTCTTCCTTTTACCCTTCAACAATTAAACCAGATCTAATGTCAATTGGACAAATCCATCCACATAATTAAACAGCACAAATCTTCATTTAAAATTTATAAAGGCGCAAATCTTCTAATGTTTGCCATCCCCAAGGAGGGTTGTCCGTAGGTTGACAGAAGTAAAAAATTGTCAAATCTTGTGACATAAATCCACAACAATTTATTAACATGCCCTAAAACAAACTTACAGAAACGAGAACAGGGTTAGATACGGAAATGGGTGAAGGGTTCAGAGGGGAAGAATTCTCCTTCATGGATTCCTCCTCTGGCATAATACCCACATGGGTATGCTCCATTTCTTCCTCCTTTTTCATCTCTCGATCATCACCAAGCCGATTTTCTTGATTTTGATGCACTATTTTCAGTCTCATCACTTCTAGATAAAAACCCAGACGAACGGATAAAGGGAATAAAAGGGGCAAAGAATTGATTCAGCGAGGAAGTGGCAAGTAAAGAAAGTTTCAAGGGTATTGGAATATCTGAAGACTATACATAGGATCTAGGAAAAATGAGAAAGACCCCTGCGGGTGCGGGTTGGAGGAAAGTGAAAACAACAGAAATATGTGGGCGTTTTATTTGCAGATCGGATAATGTGGTGCCATGTTCGAGTCATTCGTGGACTGTTTTACCGAAGTCAGTGGTGACTTCAATATCAGAAGCCTTGGTAGATAGATTGGGCCCATTTTGCTATTTGTACATAAAAAAAGAAAATAAAATAAAATTGTGAAGTCTCTATCTGAGTTTTAATAAAGGGTTGTGCTATGTGTAC
>CAIGRB010041898.1:26157-40988 GCA_903798255.1 Fraxinus quadrangulata
AAAAAAATCGGGTGGAAAATTATACCAATCAAACACATTTCATTAACAATTCCCTAGAAAACAAGTTTTAGGTAATTACTTTTTCTGTAATTCACCTTCTTTCCACCCATTTTCCACCATTGCAATCAAACGGATCCTTAATCTATTTTCTCTCACTTTCCATTCCCCACCTTCTTCACTCTCTATTGACGTTCCGATGGCACATCGTCGTACCCCACTATCGTGCGAAGCAGATTGTGATCCCGCTCGTGGGGGAAACGTACGCAGCATCACTCGATTGTGATGGGATGCTTTGTCACTCGACTGTGATGGGGATGCGATGACGATAGAACTGGAATGGCACTCCTTCTTCGTCGCACCTCGGCGATGCTCACCTCCTTGCTCCTTCATCCAAAATCTTTTATTATTATTATTTTTTTATTTGTTCCATGGCCAATGGAGTCATGGGTTGTAGTGGTCGATGATTTTTTTTTCTTTTGCGGGGCGGTAGTAGTGTGACATGGGGGTGGTGATACAATGTATGTTGTAGTTGTGTGATGGGTGCGGTGGTGCGACGATGTGGTGGTGGTGGTTTTCGAGGCAATTGTTTAGTGTTTTAACTAATAAATTGTTAATTTGCAGCAAATAATATATGATCTAGAACAATGTGTAACTGTAACTAAATTTGTAATCGCGACTTGGAGTTTGATAAATTGTGATCAATTAATTTGATAATTTATGATCATGAAATAAATTATGATCTATAAAATTTGTGATCGATAAATAAATTATGACCTATAATTTTTTTTTTAACCTAAAAATAATCAATGACTAATTAATTTGACAATATACCCTTGTTTGAGCTCTATTTTGATTAACATAAATGCATTTNGATCATTATTTGGCTAAAACAATGTTATGAATAATAATTTTTAGGAGAATGCGTGATTAAAAATAAAGATAAAAAGTTTTGGATTTACATACAAAATATTTTATTGTGTGAATGTGTGGTTAAAAAATGAATATTTTATTTATTTATATGTAATATTATTTTATTGGATAATGTTTGATTGATAAGAATATAGAAAAAAATAAATTTTAATTTAATGTAGACCAATTTGGGGCTAAACCGTGTTTTCGTTTTACTTCCATTAAATTATAATTCATTTTTCTTTCTCTTCTTATCAATCAGCATTATCCAATAAAATAATATTACACGTAAATTTTAAAAAAAATTTATTTTTTAACCATACGTTTTTAAAAAAATTATTATTCCGCTCATTATAACTTGGGGTCAAACGGCGGCTAAGATTAGTCCACGTTAAGCCGGTCAAATGCGAATTTCTTTTATTATTATTATTATTATTTTAATTATTACTTGATTTTTTATTCATTTAAGATTACTAGTTTATTTTGCATAATCACTTTTAAAAAAAATAAAAATATGCACTTCAAATTATCTCACTTTGCTCTAGCCATGTAATCATCTTCAAATGCCTCTTCACCAGGACAAGTTACATTTTATCAAAAACTTCACATTCATTTGAAGTTAAAAATATTTCCTGCGAAAAAGCACACGAGAGCAATCCAGCAAGCTCAAAGCAGCGTTATTAATACCACAATACTATGTTAAAAAAAATAGTAATAATCTGAAAATCAAAAGTTACATATCTCAGTTCATATTCTGGCTTTTATTTAGCTCATGTTTCGCACACATTATTTCAAAACTTATTTTCAACCACACATTATTCAATAAAATAATATTTTTCATCGCATCAATAACTTTTTCTTATATTTTAACTACATATTTCTCATCACATCACGATTTAAAATATATTATTTCCTCAATAATATCCATCAAACACCCCTCTTAATATATGTATTATAAATATAGAATTAAATATGTGACAGACAGAAAAACCATGATTTTTTTTTTTTTGAAGATGATACAGTTGATTCTCTAACCATAAATTTGTTGATAGATACTCTCCTCCAATGATGATTCTCCATTATTATTTACCCAAATATAAAAAAATGAAATATTTTAGTGAAAACCACAAATATGAAATATGGTACCAGTTAGTTCTAGAGTTCTAATAATATTTTCTTCCACCTAACCTAATAGGTAACAGAAAAGCAGCTCATACAACAAACAATGTATATTATTATGTAGACGAGAGCGTGAAAGAAGAGATGGACACGAGATCAAAGTCCGTTCATTCCTAAGAATTTCGAGATCTTCTGACCAAATAATCGTTGATTCACACGAATACCGAGAAATGATTTAGAATCACAATCTCGTTGAATGACAAATACTGAGTAATTGATTTGATTAAAGAATAGTTTATTCGCATACGAACACCATCTTGGACCAATTCGGTTTTTTTTCCTGTTAACGTTGATTTTTATTCAAATAAGCCATCTCATTCAGAAGTTGCAAAATAAAAGCTTGAATACCACTTAAAAATCCAAGGAACATGACATGGATATGAACCACTGAAGGTACTACAACCTATAAATCCTTAAATAATATCCTTCTTTCGAACAAACATTAAGGGAAAATAAAATAATTAAAAAATGCACTAAACATGCTAAAATATACTTTAGAGCATGTTTGTGGTGGCTTATTCATGTGCATCATATGTTTAGAAATAGTAGAGAAAAGAGAACATCTCTACTCACCTAGTAATTGGCCTTACCTTTTCAACTTCTCTCAAAGTTGCCATAGTAATTGTATTGTTACATCAAGATACGCTAGAAGTAGATTGCGCAATACGAGGTACAAGCAAGAGCCTTAAATGCCCATTTATAGAAAGTACAAACTTTACCCCACTAAGAAGTCTACTTTCATTTACATTTATGATTTAAATATATCGATATAGACCGCTAATACGAAAAAGAAAAACATTTAAATGTACGTTTTATACACAGTACAACCAAAATTTTAAGGCGTACCACAAACAAAAGTGTCCACAATGTGGGTAGACAATTGAATGAGACCAAATCGTGACAACCTATTATTTCTCTATGTTACTATTATTACAGCCAATGTCAGTATTTAATTCTTTAATTTGGAGGAATCACGAGTGTGGAGATTGGTGAGACTTTTGATCATCTCGCAGAGAAAAGAAAGCAATGAATGAAGAGAGAATCTCGCAGGTGAAGTAAACGAGGAGGAGACAAATATCTCTCTCTACCCCACCCACCAGGCGCCAGTCCGCCGCAAGCACACTGAATCCTCCTCAGTGTGTGCGTGAGAGAGAGTACGTGTACGCTCAGATTTCAACTGATTTCTGGGCCTTTGTGATTCCAATTTCCACATCAGAGTTTTCTATTTTCTACCGAGTTTCTTGGGTTTTGAATTTCAGGGTAAACCTATAGAAGATTTTTCCAAATTTGGTTTTGTTTTGTTTGGATTTCTTTGGTTGACGTACTAATCAAAATTTTGGTTAAGTATACTTTGTTGTTTGTCACTCCATACACCATATCCATAAGAAATTTCCATGTTTCGTTTGCTTTCCTTATTTCAAGGAGAATACTCGTGTTAACATATCAGTTTATTCTTTAAAGTCGTTGTGATCTGCAAATTGTAATTCTTTTGTCGATTAAACCTTTTAAATCTTCTTGGCCTAGCCAAAAAATTGATATTTTTGTTGATT
The DNA here is from genome assembly GCA_903798255.1 of Fraxinus quadrangulata. Lineage (NCBI taxonomy): Eukaryota > Viridiplantae > Streptophyta > Magnoliopsida > Lamiales > Oleaceae > Fraxinus > Fraxinus quadrangulata. The sequence continues at coordinate 29,796 of CAIGRB010041898.1, forward strand.
CTTCTGAAGTGACTTCTTTACAAGAACGAAGACTTGAACATTTGGAGGAAGAGTCAAATTTCATTTTTTCTGAAACACAGCTGATTTTTAGAACCAAAACTTTGCTTAGAACTCAAATCCAATAAAAGAAATCAACAAGAATACTTACTTTTTTATGCTTCTTCCTTTTTCTGATTTTATTTTTAATTTCCATACAATGAGAAAATAAATTTCATAATATGGTTTCAAAATTTGTAGTTACACAAGAGTGTGGAAGGTAATATGGGAGACAATCTATTTTCTGGAATTGGCAATGAGGCACAAATTGAAAGCAAAGTTGTTCTGACATTTCAGAAAAACATTGTGCAAGTTCAAAAAAATTTGGATCAAAACACGCTGTTAATCAACGAGATTAACCAGAACCACGGATCCAAGATCCTGGATAATTTGACTCGAAATGTGGGTCTAATTCGAGAGCTCAACAACAATTTTACAAGGGTGGTTGATCTCTACGCGGATCTTTCCAACTCTTTCACCAAATCCATGGAGGAGGGCTCGTCTGAGGCCGATTCAACTAAGTCTCATGGAAGAGTTGGACAGAAGAGAAATAGGTCCAACAATTGACGGAATTTCTAATTTAGATACTAAATTTGTAGTGAATTTTACAATTTTTCGTAACTTTAATCTTCGTTATGAACAATTTCTTTCACGAAAGAATAGTTTATACCAGCATTTTATGTTGTCAAATCTTACTGTTTATAGGTGCTACAGATTTTCGTATTTCTTGCATCTATTTTCATTACTCAGATCTGCTTTTCTGTTTACATGGAGAAGGCAATGTCACAAGCTTGGAAAAATGGTTGAACATAAGATTCGAAATGATTTTACCGTTATTCTTACTTTTTAACTAAACATTCTCTAAAAAATCATTTTTACTTCAAATAATGTCTCTTAAATAAACACTAAGGCCCTATTTGATGGTCTTAATTTTCCTTGGAAGTTGGCAAATGTTTTCCTTTTCCAACCTTTTTGCAATGTTGAAAGCAACAATTTTCTCAGGAATTTATTTTCCTCCCATGCCATGCGCCTCCTTTTCCAGGTAATTGATGAATTTGTTTTCTTTTGGTCTTGAAGGTTTTTGATTTTCCAGGTTTTTTTAAAAGTAATGACAGCAAATTCCAAGTCCAATGGTAAAAAATTCTATTCATTTAATTGACAATTTGCAAGAAAAATAAAGTCAAACGAACACAAAAAAATTTCGTTTTAAAAAAAAAAAAATTTACTTTTTGGCAATCCAAACAAATTCCATTACCAATTCTAATAAATTTTATCCCTTTAATTGACAATTTTCATGAAAAAACAAAACCAAACGGACCAGCTGAAAAATTATATCAATTAAACGCAATTAATTACAATTTTCAATAAAACAATTTATAGACAATTCAATTCCATATAATTCATTTTCTTTTTACTCATTTTTCACATTTACAATTAAACGGACCCTAAACGCATATGATTGTATCACCTTAGTTTTCGATCAATTATTCTATGTGCTTCAATCAGGAGGAGGCTTACTCAACGTAAAGGTAATGGTCCTTTCACTCAAAGATGTAGAGGTCAGAAAAACGACAACCTCAAGGAAAGAATTCACGTTCATCAATGGTAGGAATTCTGCTGTAGCTTCTCGAGTTCAATTAGGCTCAGATTTGAAATTTCTACGTAAATCAGGATTGAGAAAAGAAAATAATTATTCTCCAAGGATCTCAATAAAAAGAATAATTTGATCTGAATCTTCTCGAGTTGTCCTGCACCATCTTCTTCTGGTAGTACTTCTGATACAACTTTATTCTTTTTCCCACGTTTTTCGTGGCTTCAGTAATAGTTGCTAGCCTATTCACCTTTCCCAAGTGAGGACTGGCAATTTCTCCAGGAGTAATTTCATTTAAAGGATATTAATGAGCAATTTGGTTCGTAATTTGCAGAAAAATTAAAAAAGCAGGCCCAGAGCAGCCTACGAGACATCCAACAATTTGTATGAAATTGAACTCGGATTAATTCCTCTTATTCTTTCTCCTCGAGGTTGAACCGGGCTAAAATTTACAGTCATGTGAGAAGGACCGTCGAACATTGTCGAACAATAATTAACATGATGAACAGTTTCCAAGTTTTGCAATCAAGTAACAAGTCATCGTTACAGATATGAGCCACTCAAGCTTGTCAAGTTATATAAAATAAAACAGGGAAAAAGGAAGAAATAAGTATACCTCAATACCATCACCCCCACAACATAACCCACAAAGGAGTAATGCAAAAAGATAAAAAGAGAAGCAAGAATGAGGTATAATTCACAGTTCAAGATAACCAACGTGCTGGTGAATCTTGTACATTTGAGAAGCATCATAGAACACTTTAAAAACCTATTTGTAGAAGAAGTCAATCATAATTCACAAGTACTGCCGTTGAATTCTGGCTCTATTCCCTTCCCACCACAACCTTGCCTGCATTTCTCCGAACCTTTCTCGGCTGCACAACACATTCACTTCAAAGTCAAATACAACTTTCATGTCTTCTTAAAACTACTCATAAACCTAAGCAACATGTAAGTTTTTACTGACTTGGCTTGCAAATGAGACTAAAACATGAAAATCTTTGTTGCAAGTTACATGACATTGCTCGTACAGAAAAGTGTTTAATATATGAATAAAGAGAATCACTCGCCTGAACCGCACTCTTCTAAGCTCACGAGTGCCACCTGGCAACGTTCCAATTGTAATGTAGACTCCGGGTTCGTCTTGCTCAACCCACTCAGTGTCGAAATCACTGGCATTGCTCACTGAAAGCTCCCCAGAATGATCAGACTCTCTTGAAGAAATAGACTGTGCAGAAGCATCGATGGATGATGCACCAGTCTTTGCAGCACTAATACTGGACAGTTTTGGTGTCGAGTTAAGATCACCAGTGTCGTAGTAAGGGCGAGATTGCATTTGGTGGTGTTCAACAGGGCTATGCTCAGCAGATTCAATTTTTGAGTTCTGAAAGAAACACTCTTTAATGTAACACAATATGTACGAACATTGTTCATAAAAATGAAATGTATCTCCAAACTGCAGCCCTTGGTAACTAAAATTAGCACATTTTTCCCATTTGTTAAAAAATTATCCCCCATCAAATCCCTATGTTCAATGCATTGTATACTGCTACATTATCTGCTCCCTGGTAACATCCAGGGAACCGAAGAATGAATCAACAAGACTGCCAAATCATTTCAGGGTTTAGTTACTAATAACTACAAGCACCATCATCGAATAAATTCATACATATATGATTCAAACTAGTTGAAAGAAGATGTCAATTTTAGAAAACAATAGTTACACTGTTAAAATTTATCACCATTCTTTACAGCTGGATAATACCTAGTTAGGTCATGTTTCAAACAAAAGAAACAAAGAGGGAAATTTGCATAGATAGAAATAGACAGGAACTATGTAATAAAAACAGAAAACAAATTATGGCAGAAGTAAAGCTCACCTCCTCATCAGATTTCTGCAGAGTTGTTTCTGGTACTGCTCGACGATTGAACCCCTGGACATTGTATAATTCCATCACTTTGTCATAGTTGTCTGCCCACCACCGTTGAGCTTTCCATTTGTTAAACATCTCTCGACTGGAAAAATCATTAAGCAGAGGTTTGAATCCAATATTGGCAATTATTTAGATAAGCCACTTCAGAATGATGAAGAGTGAAAGGAAAAAAAAGATTCTAACTTGTAAATTTATGTATTACCACACAATTTAGAGATTAAATTACTGTAAAAAACAAACCTTGTGAAGTAAAGGCCTAGGGCACAACTGATGGGGACTAATGAACAAAGAAGTTCCACCAAAATTTCATCCACCCCAATTAAAAAATAAAAATAAAAAAATTGGTGCTTCTCTGTAGGCAAATTAACCCCAATCATTAGAAGGCAGTCCAATGAGCTGCACTGAAGTGAAAAATAGGGACACGAGCCTAATTCGTATTTCACAGAAACACACACAAAGCATTGACACGACTTAATATTGAACTCTTGAAATTTAACAAATTCATCAATGTGCATTTAGTGAGTCGGACCACGCGTAAGTAGATAAACAACAAGATGTTGGATGATTAATGTGGTAAAAGTAAAAGACATTAGTCTGTACTTCACTTGGGAGACAAAAGAAAGGTTAAAAGATGCCTACAAAGCGAGGAGTGAGGACCATCATACTTTGGTCCCTCCCTCATTTCTTTTTGTCTATCTCCTTGTTGAGCTTTAATCTACCATGTTCAGTCCCATGATAAATCACACACAACGACTCGTCAAAATCAATCCCCAAACTTATTAGTTTCATAGATCCCAAACAAATCAAAGCTTTCAGATTCAGATCAACGAGGATTTTGCATAGAACTTTAGAACTGAAATCAGAAATAATACCATTGAAAGCTTATTTGGATACAATTTTTCTTGTTTCTTGATTGAAACTGTTTTCTTGCATTTAATTTTTGAATATACAAATTTTAAACTGACTTATGCTCTAAAACTCATTTTCACTCTTTTCATCTAATTATTACTTCCCACTTTCTACTATACTTGAACAAAAAATCTATTTATATCATTCAAATTGAATACACCATAAAGTTAGAATTTATATATGACAAATCGCAACACAAAAGCTGACAGCAGTAGTACCTGAATTGAATCCTTTTGAGATCATTTCCTCCTTGAGGCAATGAAATAAAAGTAATGAGCACACCAGGCTCTACCTGTGCAACCCACTCTTTGGGCTCATCCTCCTCCATGAACACCACTGATACACTTCTACAACTAACTGAAGACGGCGTGCCTTCACCGCTCGAAAGGGCCTTTAGTTTCGCTTCCATATCCTTCCCCCATAGCCTTGGGTGGTTGTTTAAGCTCTCTGTCCTCCTATAGGAACCATAGATTCTCTCTGACACACAGCCGGCTTCCGAGTCAGCGTAGGCTCGGCTTTGGTTGTTGCTTGAGGAGCGGGAACAAGGGTTGCAAGACTTGTAAGCACCAGATGCCTTTATTGCCATATCCTTGATCTAAAACATAAGTAACCAAATAATTTAAATTGGTATTTAAAAACCCCCCACAAATAATAAATGATGAATTAGAGAGGAGTTTGCAGTGTTAAATAACCTGGTTGGTTAGGGCTTTGATTGACTGTTTACTGGAGGGAGTTACGGCTGTGTCATCCTCTTCTGGTGGGTCGGAAAGAGATCTGCCAGTTTGCCGCTTTGAACAAGCTATACAAGTTAACATATTCGGTTCAATGCCCCAATTTACTCGAGGATTCACTGATAATCTCAACAAAACAAAAAAATCACGTCTTGCATTGGAATAGGATGGTAAATCCAACTTTTAAGGGCTTATATATCAAAAGTATAACATCATTACAATGAAAATACAGCAAATGCAAGAAACGCCGTGCCCAGAAAATATGCAGTTACATTTTTAAGTAGAGAAACCAATGACACGTATACTCTGGAGAAAACATTTCCAGAGAAAATCTGCAGTAGAAGTGGAAGAGAGAGAATATAGATGAAACGGGATGAGTGTGAAAATGGCCCTTGACCCTTCGTAAAGAAGGGTAGGATGTAACCCAGGCGTTAAAGATGGAAGTGTAATGTACAGTGCCTAGGTTCTGACGATTAGAAATTAGAAACTAGATCAAGGTAGCCGTTCATCCAGTTTTTTAATGCAGTAGTATTCTATTATAATTCAACACTCTCTCTCCCCCCAAGGTTATAGGTGGAAAGAGCGAGAAACCAGCAGCCATTTGTGCTAATATATTTTTCTTCCGTGAATAAAGAAATCAAGAGGGATTGTGGATCTTTTGATGAGCGATTGAGCGTCGGGATTTGTGGGGTTCTCGAGGAAGAGCTGGCAAGGCAGGAGACTTGAGATAGTTACGTGTTTGCTAAGCTTAAAGTTGAAGTTGAATTGGTGTCAATTAAGGTAGTGTTTGGAAGAGATTTTAGTAAAACAAATTTTCTTCGAAATCATTTTTAATTACAAATTTTATGGGTCTAATATTTTTCTACTTTTGAACCCTACATTCTTCAAAAACTCATTTTTCGCTTGAAATAATCCGGACAATCGCTTAATTGACGTGGACAATTTTGCGAGGGATCCAAGATAATTGGAAAGTCATTTGTTTAGGCATGTTCATCTTGTTCAACCATCAAAGGATGGGATCAATGGGTCGAAGACACTCGTTGGAACTATTCATCTAATGTTGTTTGATCGTAACAACATAAACAAAGGCGAACAAACCATATCCTTTGAACATTAATAAGACGAGATCTGACCATGTCATATAAATTAACGCAAATTCATATTAAACAGTAGGACCAAAAATATTTGATGGTGTTGGAACATGTCCTTTCTCAACATATAAATATATTTAGCTTTTGGCACAAAGGCCACCGGTTGAGAGAATAGTAGCTCTAAAAAGACTGTTTTTGAACTTTTACAAGTAATAATGGAACTCACAAAGAAGATTCTTAAATAAAGGAGTTTAAGTGGCACAATCTTTCAATGTGAAGGCTTTTTCAGACATTATACTTTGCTTGCCGTGTCAGATGATAAAGCAAATTTGTTTTTAATTCTAATGCATTGTAAAACAAGTTTCCTCTTGCTTCAATTGTACTGAGACATCATGTGAAAATTTACGGGATGTGCTCGTTTATAAGTTTGGGGAGTTCTTGGCCTTTCCCGACTCAGTCGTGGCCGATTGGTTCCGTAGAGGTAGAGTATTTTAGCTTTGTACGAAGTCCGAAAAAATTGGTGAAAGAAAGTGTCATTGTGAGTATATATGCAACTTAGTTACGTGCTCGAACATGTTGAAAAAGCAAGACTTTGCCAAGCACCTTTTCTCAAACGAAGTAATAGATCCAATTTAATGTGCTTCGATTGTGAGTGAAACTGGATTAGCTCGTAGAACCACAATGCTGAGACTAGCCCACCATAAGACTCAATTAAGCAGTGAAATATGAAGCTCATGAAGAAGGAATTGAAATCCAAACAACTTCAATTGCCTCCATGTCAGCAATTTTTTATTTATTTGTTGATAACTATTGATAATAGTTTATAATTAAATTGAAATTATTGATTTTTTGTTGTCTTGTCGATTTATTTACTATATTGATTTTTTAAATATCAGCCCTCTTTAAACGAAATTCTGAATTTGCCCGTGAGGCTTAGTACATAAACTGATGCAACAAAATAAAATTATAGACGACAATATTTGTTAAAAGTCGTATAAAATTACGTGCCACAGGCCCACAGTACAAAGGCAAGTCCTTCACTTGATGCACTACAGGAGGAATGTTTGTGTTCCAGATGGTGGTGGGGGTATGCAGTCTACGCCTTAAAACTTTTCTTATTTGAGACCGATTTTATATAAATACTTTTATAATAGATTTTATGAAAAATAATTTTTTTTTTTGCATGATTAAAAAATAAGGATAAATTTTAAATATATGTAAAAAATTATTTTATTTAAACAAGATGTGTGGTTGAAAACAAATATTAAAGAGATGCAAGTAATTCCGTCCTAGGCATTTGGTTAATTAAGTATATGGTAGTTGATACTTGACATGATGATTACGCCCAAAGAATAACGCGGTAGTTATAGTGTAGATTTGGGGTGTCGTATCCACAGGAAGATGAAAAATGCTTAAGGGTTCCAAAAAATGATGGGTTATCGTCTTCAATGTGTAGTAAAATTCAACGTTGAAAGGTGAAATTAAAATAAGTAATTTGAGGCACTGAAGCGTCGAAATTACCTCAATTGGATTGGATCATTCATATCAATTATTCAATTTTTATAACATAATTAGAGGCTTTCATCCCAACACTCTAATCGAAAGATATATCGTGAAAACCAATTTAATTTATAAATATAATCCTACGATCTAGACTTATGACATATTCGCATAATTTTATTGGAACAAGATCAAAGATTGACCATATACATCAAGCATAAGGCAGTAATCTATCCGCCAATAAAATAATATTGATATTAAAAAATTTAACAATGGAAAAAGCATGATTGAATTCATAAAAAATCTTGTAAATATTAAATCGATTTCAATGTAAATTAATAAAAAGAAAAGTCTAAACCATAAGTTTATTCAGTAAGAAAAGATCAATTACATGAAATAATAAATATGAAATCACCATATCCAATTGAGTTTCTCCCTTATTTCACCAAGATTGTTAGTTTTTCATGAGTTTCTTGAGCCAAAATCAATGGAAGATGATGAATAATGAGCAATGAGGCCTTCAGGGACGTTCTAGGCTCTTTTAGGGTTTCAACACATGTAATTATAATTATTTCCATAAGTGGTTGACATAAATTCGGAAATCAAAATTTTCGTCTTGAAAATACTCTATGCGACCGCGTAGTTATAGGTACTGCAATCGCATAGAAGGTTGGAATTGGCCACTGAAAATTTCTAAAGGGTCCAATGCGACCGCAGAGAAATAACCATATGCGACTGCATAGCTTTATGATTTTTTCACCGAACAGTCTTTCGTATTTTTATCATGACGTTCTTTCCCGATATCTGATTGAGGCGATTAAGGATGCGTTGGAAAGCTAACTCAAATGGCTACAACTTTGCTTCAGATACCATCTTTGAATTCGATCATTTTCTATATAAAAATCTGGTCTCAATATGAGGCTGAAAACCAGTGCAAAACTTTTCAGTTTGAAAGTTGATATGTGATAATGTCTTAACTATATTTAATCCAACTGACCTCGAACACTCTCGAATCTTTATCACAAGGTTAGAAACAAGTTTAAATTGTTTGCACTTTAGCTCCTGAACTTTCACTTTCTTCCATTTTGGTCATTTTTCACTTGTTTCTCATTATTTTCGATACATTCATCACTTGTCCTGTGAAACATAAATTACATAAAATTAAGTCATATTCCAACATATTAATCAATAATTTTTCATGTTTTGACAATAAGATAAGTGTGTAAAAACGTACTTATCACATGATGCCGTATTTGAGGGGCATTGATACTCGACATGATGCAGAATTTGATGGGCATTGATACTCGACCAAGAAGAGTCAGTCCAAACTCAACAACAAGCATAAGCTACCATTTTGTTGTGAACTATGAAGACAAGAAACTCTACGGACAAATCCATGAGTTCTAGAAGAGTTTGTCAATGAGCAATACTTCTCCACGCCAATCGGATTGAACCATTCGAATTTTCTTATCAAAGAGTAATTCAACTTGAGCTTTGAATTGAAGAAATATTAAAAGGCATCGACAAGACTCACCCAATACCGAAAGCCACTAGTTGAGGGGTCCCATATATCAGAGTGAATAGGACCCAAAAGCTCGTTGTAGACAGTATTTGAATTTAGAAAAGGCAGCTTGTGGCTTTTTCCTAGCTGGTATGCAAAGCAGAAACTCGAATTTTTATTTATTGTAACATTAACATTACATTTGGAAACAACAAGTTCTTGCTGGTATTAGATGATTGGGTTTGGAGAAATCATTAACAACACCGCTGTCTGACCTCCTTCGTTGACGACGCCATCAATGAATGGACATCCATAATTTGTCAACCCAACTTATGTTTATAATGAGAGACAAGATCAACTAGTTGCTCAGATGGTGGGGCTGTGACACAACCATGAAAATTTGGCATCAGATTGAAAATATTTTTGGTGCTCGGTCGCTTGGATTCGAGTAAAGGCTATGAAAGGTGTTATACTTCGCCATCGAGGCTCCAGATGTAACCCACGTGGAGCTTATTCAAGGAAAAACAGCCATCACAGATCTCCTCTAAATAAAATTCGAACCTAACCATCGAAGTACCAAAGCTGTTTTGGTTTGGAGGCTAAATCCGAAGCCCAATGTTTAGGACAAAACCACCGAAGTATCGAAGCGGTTGTGGTTTGGAGGTTCAAATCGAAGCTTACATTTGAACTTGAGTGATCCACGTCCTCCACAGATCTCCCGTAGATAAAATCTTATTCGAATGATTGATGTGACCTTTGTAATGAAAGAGGTGTCAAATCTTGTTAGCATAAGGTATGTGATGGCTGTCTCTCTAGTTGCATTGGATTGAAGCCTAAGATGTGATACTTCGATTAAGCAGATGAAGCCACGTACTCCTTATCCAATGGGCACCACTTCATTTGTAATATTATAAATACTTCTCCTCGCATCATTTTGAAGGCTAATGCAATTGTATACACTTGAAGCTATAGCTCATATTTTCTCTTGTTCTATCACCTTTGGAATGTTTAAGTTGGATGATTAGCTTTGGATTTGGATTTGTGTGTCTTTGATTGTTATATGTTATGCAATTTTGTTTACTTATATCGCCGACATCCGAACTTTTTTGTCTCGCGTTATAAAGCTTATCCCACGTCCAAACCAAAATATTTTGTCGACTAGTGATTCGTCCAATCGTGTTGGAATTAACTTACGTGGATATGAGTGAGCCCGACATTTGTTATCCACGTGTGCGAACAAACGTTGTGCTCAACAAAAGGTGGCTTGATTATACAAGAGCATTTGCTCAAAATGAAGACGGTTGTTGATATTTTAGCTTTATCTGGGAACATTGTTTTAGAAGATGACTAGATTCTCTACATACTTGCTTAGAGGTGAAAAAAAATCATCAACCCATCAAATCAAATCGAAATCATGATTTTGGAAATGTTTGTTTGGTTCCGTGTGATCTGAGTTTTGACCATTTCAAAATCGAACCAAATCATTTGGAAATGACTCAATTTAAATTTTAATAGTTAAAAAACAGTTTGAAAATCAAACTAAATTGTTCACCTATATTTAATTTCATGTAATCAATTCAGTCCACTTTGATTTGCTCTTGCTAATTTTGCCTCATTATCAGTTGTTGTCGATCTAATAAAATTACAATCATGCTACTTGTATAAGTAGTTTGACAATGTCTGAGTTGACATGGATCCTAGCCATTGATTTGGAGTGATTTGACCTTATAAAATTAAAGATGAATAATCAAAATAAGATAGTGCTCAAAAATTTGCTAGACAAAAGATGATCAAGACAAAATTACTTTGAGGAAATTAGGTTCACTACTCTAAAAAAGAAACCAATTAGATTAATATACTTAACATAAATTTAAACCTCTAATCACCATAATTTATACGT
>CAIGRB010041921.1:4455-24350 GCA_903798255.1 Fraxinus quadrangulata
TATATATATATAAAATATAGGTTGGTAAAGGTCGTAAAGTCTTTGATCCGTTTATGTTATTTTGAACAACGAAGGAAGACACTGCCATGTGAATACAGTCCTACAAGTCAATCATCCCTCTCTGTCTGTCTTTTCCTAGTGTCACCTTTTTCTTCAGTTGCCTTCCACTTAGTTCACCTAATCCCCCCCACTATGTTTCTCAACAAACAAATTTGAAGCTTCGTATTCTTGATTTTTTGCCAAAAAAGTAGAAGTAAAACGCAGGAGAATCACGATCCCTTTGTTGTTAAAATCATATTTTCGTTTGCAGAAACAGCTAAAGTTGCTGAAAAGTTTACTTTATACCCACAGCCACCCTCAGTATTTAATATTTCGAAGAATATTGTAGATACGCATCAGCTGGGCATTTTACTGTGAGGATCAGAGGCATTTATGGAGGCGATTTGGCGGCCATTTGCTAGATCTTCATCCATACTTCTCTTCTTTGTAGTTCTCACCATTGGCGCGTTCATTTCCACGCGCTTGCTTGACTCTTCTGTAAGTCTGCAAATCTATGTCGCTCGCCGGCACTCTTCAACCCTATTATTTTAATTGCTTGTTAATAATTCATTTTTAATTCATAATTCTCGTCAGAATCTTTTAATTGTTTTTTATATATTTCTTTGTTATTTACGACGTCGTTCGGTGGTATTCAACAGCTTAACGACGTCGTCAGTGGTCCCTGTACCTGTTTTCTATTTCAGACTAATTGACTAGGAAACACTTATTTAAGCGATTATCTTGACCAGGAAACGTTTTAGGTTATTAGAGTTAGGCCCGAAATTAATGTTGTTCCTGTTCAAAGAACAAAAGAAATCAATTAATTGAACCAGTGGCCATAGATCTAGATGCAAGTTGTAGACAAGAGTTGCCACCTTTCAAATTAGTCCCTACAAGATGGTGTATGTCCAATTGATTGTTAAAAGCTAAAAATCTACTTGACTAGCACATGTCTTTTGTGGTTAGGGGGAGAAAAAAATTTACTACATTCCTCTCGGCTCGATTATAGAATTTGTTAAGTTGTGGAGACAATAAATTTCATTAGCGATAGAATTTCACATTTGCAAATTTTGATTTTGTCGCAATTTGTCTTATAAATGGGGAGCAGGTTTTGTATTATCATTCAAAAGAGAAAGAGATTAGACAATATAGTCGGCGTAATTTTCTTTTCGTCATAGTAAATTAGAGCAGTGGGGGAAGAAGATGTAGGTTGTGTTTGGCACCCATTTTGGAGAAGAATTTGATTTGGAATAGTGACTGATGGAAGAATGTGTGGTTGAAACGAAGAAAGAAAAAAAATGAGAAAGAAATGGATGTCAAACAAGGGCGTAGTCTCGTATTGAAGCGAATGTTTATAAATCTTACGTGTTCTTGTGTGTCTATTTTTCTATCTGTGATTTAATTGTTCTCGATGGTATAGAATTAGGGTTTCTAATTCTCAACAGAATTATTCTAGAATTTCTAGTCCTTGGTCTAATTCATTTGGTTTGTTTCTAACTTGCAGTTGATCAATGAAGATTCTGCACAAAAATCAGCACTAACAACCATACCTTTACACAACTACACTTTAGAAACTCCGAAAATTCCCCAGATTCCTCGAAAGCACATTACTTATTCACTGAACTGTTCACTCGGTAACCTCACACGGACCTGCCCCGCCAATTACTACCCATCAAAGTTTTCCTTCGAAAATAAAGACCTTTCAACGACACCACCACCGACATGTCCAGAGTACTTCCGTTGGATCTATGATGATTTATGGCCATGGAGGGAGACAGGTATCACTAGAGAAATGGTGAGGAGTGCTAAACGGACAGCGAATTTCCGATTAGTGATACTGAATGGAACGGCTTATGTTGAAACGTATAAAAAATCATTTCAAAGTAGAGATACCTTTACACTTTGGGGGATCTTACAGTTGTTACGAAGGTATCCCGGTAAAGTGCCAGATTTGGACCTAATGTTCGATTGTGTCGACTGGCCAGTCATTAAGAAAGAAACTTTCAGCAAGCCCAAATTCCCCGCGCCCCCACCACTGTTTCGATATTGCAGCAATGATGCGTCATTCGACATTGTTTTTCCAGACTGGTCGTTCTGGGGATGGTAAGCCTTTCAAAAAGTAACTTATTTTGTTTCCACTTTGACCAATAAAAATTCATCTCTTAATTTACTTGTAAGTAAATTTACTCATAAGCAAACCTTTTAAGCTTAGGAAAACATTCTCTGGATGCTAATGCAATCTCTTGTACATTTTTTAGGCCCGAGATTAATATAAAACCATGGGACGCATTGTCCAAAGAACTTAAAGAAGGTACCGAGAGAACTAGATGGATTGACAGGGAACCACATGCTTACTGGAAAGGGAATCCCATTGTTGCTCCCACGAGGATGGATTTGCTCAAGTGTAACGTTTCGGATAAATATGACTGGGGTGCTCGTGTATATGCTCAGGTAACAATTTATTTCACGTGATGCATAAGAACATTATAAATGGTTGAATACAAGATCCAAATCCGGTAATAGAAATCGTTCTCCCACGGTAACAATGGCCTTTGAATGTATTGCTCATGTTGCTTACAGGTGGAAAAGTATATTTGATTTTAAGTTAAGTGTTCATTGACTGCTTAAAAGGTTGTAAAACCGAAGCAATTATTCAATTAATGAACTTTCGGAATCTTGCAGGACTGGATACGAGAACAACAACAAGGTTACAAGCAATCAGACTTGGCAAGCCAATGCGCTCATAGGTTGGATTCACTCGAATCTTCATCCTGGACATATCTTCGTCGTTGTTAGTATAACGTAATTTTGTTATTCATTTTGCATTTCATACAGATTCAAACTTTATATTGAAGGATCTGCATGGTCCGTGAGCGAGAAATACATTCTGGCATGTGATTCTGTTCCGTTAATTGTGACGCCTCATTACTATGACTTCTTCACGAGAAGTTTGATACCGTTGCAACATTACTGGCCGATAAAAGAGGGTGACAAGTGCAAATCAATTAAATATGCAGTCGACTGGGGAAATGGCCATGCAAAAAAGGTAATCTGTGTCTTGTAGCATTGGGGAGAAGAAATAGAAGAGGGCAAATTATAGAGACATCCCCTCGGGTTTATGATAATTTCATAGACACCCCTCACTTTGAAAAAATCACAGCAACCTTTTTTATTTCAACTTTGAAATAATGCATACTTCCCCTGAGTTTATGACGATTTCAGATACACCCCCTTCCTTTTCAAAAATTACACAAAACTCCCTCATTTGAAGTTTGAATAATGCATACCCTCTCCAAGGTTTATGACAATTTTAGAGACACCTACCTCCATTTTTCAAAATTATACAAATCTTATTTCAAGTTTTGAGTAACGCATACCTCCATTGATCACTTTTCTTTCAATTATTAGCACAGATAATAGTGGTAATCTTTAAAATTCCCTTTCAAACGTGCTTCTATCTTGTGGCTCCTTTAGCAGTTATGTAGTACTTAAAATTCTCTTTTAACTATTCTAACTAAATCATCAACAAAATATTATTTAGAATATCGATTCTTCAAAAACACAAACAAATAATCTAATTTGAGATACTCAAAATATATTTACATCTGGCAAAGTAATAAGCATAGTCAGAATAGTATCATAATAAAAACAAAATAGTGGAAATTTATTTTGACTATAAATCAACCACTCTATACAAAATATAACAAAAAACGAAGTATCCTGTGTAAAGTTCATTTAAAAGGTAGGGATTACATAGCCACAAGATGGAAGAATATTAGTAAGGATTTAGGCACTGCCAGTATAAATTATGCTAACATGTGAAAGTAAAATGGTGAATTGAGGTATGTATATTTAAAACTTGGAATAAGGGATATTTGTATAATTTTAAAAACTAGAGCAGTGTCTATGAAATTGTTATAAATTTCAGTGGAGGTATGCATTATTCAAAATTTGAAATAAGAGAGGTTTATGTAATTTTTGGAAATGGAGGAATGTCTCTGAAATTGTCATAAGCATCAAAAGAGGTATACGTTATTCCAAAATTGAAATAAAGGAGACTTGTAATTTTTAGAAAGGAAGGAAGGGTCTCTAAAATTGTCATAAACATTAGGGTGAGGTCTTTGTGATTTGCCCTAAAAAGAAGTATTTCTTTGGAATATAACTAAAGACTTGCTCTTGAAAAAGTTAAGTTTGCGTTTAAATCTCTGCAAAAATAAAAAGTAACTTCTACGAAAGGTTGAGCACGTTTGCCAAAGTAAGCAACTTTTAAGAATAAACCAGTACCTACATCTGAATATCTGATATCAAAATCTTATTTACTGCTAAACATCCTTAACTTTTTCTGTGTAGACGTAACAAATACTTGAACAGGGTACAGAAATCTACTTCACTCGAAAAAGCGCACACGTACACCCACACTGGCGAAAGAGAAGGGAAAAATAATAGTTTGATTTGCTTTTAAAACTTTTACCAGTTTCTTGAATTGATTATCAGGCTCAGGCCATTGGCAAGGCAGCAAGCAGTTTCATTCTAGAAGATTTGAAGATGGATTATGTATACGATTACATGCTCCATCTCTTGACTGAGTACTCCAAGCTCTTGAAATACAAGCCTAGGGTGCCTCGAAGAGCAGTTGAACTCTGTTCAGAGTCGATGGCTTGCCCCGCACAAGGAGTCGAGAAGAAATTCATGACCGACTCCCTGGTTGAAGGTCACTCTTATTCGGGCCCGTGCACCATGCCTCCACCCTATGATCCTGCATCTCTTCATTCCGTTCTTGATAGAAGAGATAATTCTGTAAAGCAAGTAGAGACATGGGAGAAACAATACTGGGATAGTCAAAATAAGCAAATATAGAAACCTTAAAACAGGTTATGTTTTTGTCAGTATTACTCAAGATTTAACGTGTCTGTAACTTTTTGTATTGTTTATATACGTTATCATAATCTATAAATGAATGGGTTGCCTCTTTAGTTGCATTCTCTCGTGAAATAAAAAGCATCACGAATATAGGAAATTACAGAATAATTTGTTGTATTACATTATGCTAAATAAAAGCAACTAAAACAATGGAAACAATACAATTCTTGAAATACGAAGGTTTTTTTCCGAGCGTGAGGCTGAGAAGTGAAGCAGGGGAGGAAGTATTCAGATTGCACGAGCTTTTAGAATGTCGAGGCTCATTTCACTGGGATCCGTTGCTTGCAATTCTACTTGAATTCCATCCAATTCCCTCTTAAATCTGTCCTTTGAGCTTGCATACACCATCTTCATCCTCACCATCCTCACCTTTGACGAATCTGGTGACCTGAAATACTGCTAAGTTAATATCTATCACAGTTTTGTCTGCTTAATAATCAGATTAAGCAACAAGAAAACAGCTTATATGAAGTTGTGCAGGAACTAAAGCGCACAGTTATATTTCGATAAATATATTTAGAGGTGCAAATCGGGCCACACCTTCACCCGACCACCTTCAAATTAGGTCTGGCATGGCACGCGGCATTGCCTTTTCAAGTGATCTGCAGGCCTCTACGGTCGAGCCCTGCACAAACTGGCTGTGGCATGCCAGCCCATGAGATGTCATATCACCAGCCGGGCATTGCTTTTCACATTTCGGATCAGGGCGATTCAGCACATTTTACATTTCTCTATACTTGTCATTTTTGATACGTAAGATTGGATAGAAAATAATGTCAAATATTCTTATCTTATTTAACCAAATATAAGTGGACAACCCTGTTGCCAGTGATACTATCTAGTCATGTTCATTACTATGTATCAAACATTTGTCATTAGTTTATATCTCTATTTTCTCGCACTGTTTATAAAGAAATTGAATATACATGAGTTGAGTTTCAATTAAAAATAGAACTTTTACCAGGCAATAAAGTAAATCTTGCTTTTCTGGACATTTTCATCAGTGGTGAAATCAAAATCAAAGACGGCATAGCGACATTCGTTATGAGGCAGAGAGTCAGTGAAATCGTCGTAACTTTATCTGGGGTTGCCAAGCTTCTCAACCATCACTTGTTGAGCCTCAAGCTTGAACACAATGAAACGGTAGTTTCTCTTTGTTTTTAATTCCAAGAATTTCAGTTTGCAGTCGTCGTGCACAGCCATTCCAGAAACGACGTTCGCCTTCCAAAAGAAACTATAAACTGGAACAAGGAAGAATAGACATGTAATATCACTGAATAAAGGTAATTTCTTAACTCTGTGTTGAATGGAGAAGATGAGAATCTTCCTTGTTTGTGGCTTAGAAGACCTCCCCTATTAAGGGCCCGTTTCGCATAGTTAGAAGTACTTTTGGAGAAAGTTATCTTATTTTTTGTATGAAAACTAATTCTTAGAAGCATTTTCTATTCCAAATGTGCTTTTAGAGAAAACCACAATGGACCGAATTCCTCTAAAAACTCTTCTAACTACTGATAGTACTTTCATAAAATTAGCCAAATGAATTCAAAAGCAATTTTTGAGTTTCAAAAACTCCTTTTGACTTTTCAAAAGCCATGCCAAACGGGCCCAAACTCGGGTTCCATTTTAAAAAGTCAACTTTGACTAATATTTTCATATTCATTGGATTTGGATTTATCTTAACATGTATCCACAATATGTTGGCTCATTTCAGGACACGAATCTTGAAATCCGAATGTTCATTTGAGCTTCTAGATGGATCGAATGACTAGTTTGGACATTATGAACTCTCATATCATATTAAAGTGGACTTTATTAAGTGGAATAGGTTTAGTATTTTTATATTGGTTAGTATTTTGATACATAACTGAGAGTAATATTTTTCACGCCGTTTCTAGTAAGCAGTAAATAACAAAGGAATTATAGATTTTTCTTTTAAAATGTAGATCCCAATCAAGATCAAGATGCACCAAACAATCTGAATTCAGAGATTTAAATCGAAAACAAAATGAACATAAATGTTTACAGAAAAACTGCATGCAAGAATAAATTTAAAAAACAGAGAGAAAGAGGATTACCATGGTGTCTTACAAATAGGAAAAAAAAGGGCTAGAGAGAGGGCTGTAAAAAGATGATGAGGAAGGAAAAATAAAAAATAAAGAGCTATCTCATGGTCATGGATAATTGAATGTGCAATACTGGGTGTGTTAAAAGGAGAGAGAGAACTGAGGAGAAGAAGAGAATTCTGAGGGGAGAAAATAAGGGGTTAAGAATTGTCTTAGTCTCTCTTCGGTTCATAATTTCCACTTTCCATAACCAACTCTTTTCTTGATCCACGTTATCATCGATGGAACATAGAGGTATCAACCAAATAGGGTTGCGTCTTGATGGGGCTCGAATTTGAGGCAGGTATGACAATAACTCCGTTAGTTGCATAGAATAAAATTATTATTTGGGTCTGACAAGACCTGACCCTATGTACTTTCATTTTTTTGCTTAAAATTTCAAATTTTTTATTGTTTTAAAAAATATGGCTCACCTGGGTCGTAGACTTCAGAACCAAGGCCAACATAACCAATCTCAAGGATGAGGCAACCCCTTAATATGGCCGAACGTGGGGCTAGGGTCTTGGAGGCTTGTACATCCTATCTAATCTTGTGAGTCGAGTAATATCATTATGTTGGATTGTGTGTCCATATAGTATAGTTTTGTTGATGTAAAAACAATATTATTCTTATATTAAATAAAAAACTTTTTATTTCATTTATTGTATTTATTTAATTATTGAGCATGTAAATTAAAGTGTATATGATCACTTATGGTAATATAAGTTGGATACTTATGTTGAGAAGTACAGTGTGACACAACTTATACTTTGATCATAAATAATTTGTTCACTACCTATGTATAAGGGTTGGCACCATGTCCCGAAAGGTTGTTGTGTTGTCTGATTTCACTATTCGGGATTGTGATTTGAGAAATAGTTAAAGGTGATACTAGTACACTTGGAGTGTATTAAACGGTCCACGTGTTGAGTTTAATTCTATATCATGACTGTATGAAGAATTAAATTCCACTTAACCACTGTATATTTCATCTAAATCCCCTGACGGAGTTATGTATATCTTTTCGTGATTTTAATGGTTCTTTGATTTATCGATGAGTGAGATCAATTTGATTGATTAAATATCTCGATGAGTTGGGAACTTGAGAATGAGCGAAGTAGAGAATATGAATTCGTGTCGGGAACCTTCGCCCTCAAAAATGGGTAGAGTGACTACTTAACTATTTTTTATTGAACGGTTAAAATCCGAGCTCAATATTTAGCGACGACTAAATTTCGACATATGTAATTTGTTCATAGGACCGTTGAATAAAATGGTACTTAAGTTAGCGAGAATAATTAGAGGGGCAAGACAGTCATTTATGTTCGTACTTAATTATCGAATCTCGAATGGGGATAAAATACATATACGACAAGTCGATGAAAGTATTACATATTTATTAGTTTCTATGATCTTATATATTCCGAGAGTTCAGTCTTTTACCTTTAGTGGAAAAAGCAAAGACTAATAATTAGATTGGATGGTTTAGGATAGACTAGATATGATTTAATTATTGGAGCTTGGAAAATATATGTGTGATTAGGCCCATGTGGTAACTCTATAAAGTAATTGAACTTAATTACGGTAATTATAATAGTTTTGAACTTAATTGTAATTACAATAAAGTTTTGTACTTACTTTAATTACTATAAAAGTTGTAAACTTAATTATAATTATAATTGAAGTTCTAGAACCACACATGTAATTAAAATGTAAACTAATTGGATTTGGACTTTAGAAATCACTTGAAAGTCCACAAAATCCACAAAAATCACTCATTTAAAAAAGTTTCCAAAAGTCTTTAAAAGTCTCAATTGAATACACCCCCCTAAACTCCTACTTAGATTTTAATTAAAACTCCTACTTGGATTTTGAAATTATTATTCTACATGAATTGAGATATCTTTTATCTCTATAAATGGAGATTAGAGGGACATAAAAATCCTACGACAATTATAATACATAATTTCATAGTGTTCAAATTTGGAGAGAGAGAAAAGTGAGAGAAATAATATTTTCTTATTGTTCAATCCAATAATTAGTTTATTGATTTAATTAAAAGAAAGTGTCCGCCCACCAGTGTAATCTTGACTTTGAAGAATACCATAAAATATTTGGAGGTTTAAAGCATCAAATTCTTGCAATTAAAATATTGGAAACTCGTGATCCAAAAAACTAAAAGTTCGTGATTCAGATCCAATTCTAATCATCGAATTTAGGTAAAAATTTGAATCCCTAATTCTTATTATAGCATACACGCGAATATCTAAACAATCTTATTTATTGAATTAAAGAAATTTTTTAATTTCTGGATAATTCCGCTTCTGCATTTCAACACATTAGACCTTTAAATTTTCTAACAAATAGGCAATATATCGTGAAAATAAACCATAAGATATATTTCATTAAATTTGACAACATCGGAAAATTACAACTACAAAACCATCATCTAAATATGTCAAAAAAAAATAAAAAAATCAACCAACAAAATGAACGACTTTGTGTCCCTGTTTATTCTTGGATTTAAAATTTTTATCTTTGTCATCACTAGACATGGCCACAGTCATAAAATCATCTTCGAGATCGTCCCCACTAATGAACTTGGTTATCCGATTAGGTCTTTCTTCAATTTCAACTGTTAAGAAAGCGGAAATTTTAATGAATAGTGACTAACTACAGAATTAAAACATTGACAATACGATCCATCAATTTACAACATGCAGAAACTCATTTGCGCAGAAATACATTGAAAAAACACTTGCAATATTTTGCAACTTTCATAAGCGATCAACTCCACCAGCTGCATAAGAAGCTTTGCTAGGTTTATTGGGACAATCTTTGGCGAGATGTGTTATACCACCACAAATTTTGCAGCACCCACCCTACAGGGAAAAAGTTGCCATATCACAACAGAACATGGTTTACACTGGCAGTTACAAAAGAGCAGAGGGCATGGATTATCTGCTTGGGAAGCTATCATATCAAGCTCAATTATCTGTTTGCTCTTCCAATTGTATTTGCATATATAACAGTTCTATATGAACACATATATATAAATATGTTTATCACCTTAACTAGAACGTGGTTTGAGGTTTTGTAAGGTCCAAATCTTTCAAAACTCCTTTTTCTACTTACTCATTTTCAACCACATATTCACATGATAAAATATTCTACATGTAAACTCAAAACTTTTCCCTGTTTTTTAACCACGCATTCTCCAAAAATTCACTATTCAAAACAATGTTTTTCCAAAAAAAATGGTACATAATAAAATAGAGAAACAAGGAAGAAAGGCATGTGGTGAATCAAATATAGTGCGTTGATTGGTTTCTCAAACTTCCATAGCATGTTTGGTAACATACCTAATATAAAAGAAAAATAGGTGAAAATTCAAGTCTATTGAACGTAGGGGTGGAAATGAGCCGAGGCACTTGGCCCTTGGACATACGATCTCAGCTCGTGTCAATGAAGTAGGCTCCATTCACGCCTTTGGCTCGTGGGTCTCACGGGGATGAGCCGAGCCCGTGAACAGCTCACCCATTTGCTACCCCTAATTGAACGGTCTGATTGACTCAAGTATTGCGTACAAAAGATATCCTCAACGTAATAGAGTAGAAGATAATCTTCTTTCGTTAACAAGACACTAATGAGATATGCAAGTTTTTATCATTGTGCACAAAAACTGAAATAAATAAACATGTACATACCTTTGGGTAAATTCCAAGAGTATTCTTTGGAAAATTTCAACGCAAATGCCCAGTTTCATTAAAAATAAAGAATTTGGCGAATTTTGTTCCTCCTGCGTTATCAAAACAAGCAATGCCAAACTATTATAAGGAATGTCTTTAAAACCTTTGTTGCAGGATGTGCACAACTTTTTATGAAGTCTGCATTTTACAATAAGCTGTCTATAATGATAAAATAAAATCTACACATACTTAGCACCTGTTTGTAAAAATTCTTTAAAACTCATTTTTTCCACGCCACACATTTTCTCAATAAAATAATTTTGTACTTAGACACAACATTTTCCTACTTTTTAATCACAAATTCGCCAAAAAATATCACTTCTTACGAAAAAATTTCTCAAAAAATCTACGTCTAAGAGACCCTTGTACTCATCTCCAGTAAAGCAGGGAAACCCGAACTCGTGGAAAGCAAATTACTTAATTTTCAAACCACCAGAAACATGTAATGAAAATAAAGAAAATCGATGAAGTAAAATTAACTCTAATCTATTTCTTATTCTTTTGAAGAGAATATCAATACAGATCTCCATCACGACTTTACACCTACAAGAACTTCTGTTATATATTAGTGAAATATATTATACCTTCGAATATATTTATGCTGGCATGAAAGCCAATGAAAAATCAAGGACAGGTGCAGAAAGCTCTATAGCTCAACTCAACACCAATTATTTAAGACGGAAAAAAAAACCACCATTTTATTATTTTGTTTGCTTTGATGAGCTTGAATTGACAGACTAAGCTTTATTAAAAATAAATCGTGGGTCATTTACGTGAATTCGTTTTCGCCAAGAGATGCAGTAACTTTCAATTAAAACATTAATAAAAATTTCCTCAAATTTAATCTCTTATAGGAGTAACACTGGCATTCCATGGAAGTATTCATTATCACTTGGTCTCATAGTCCTAATACATCAATCAGTTTCCTCATAATTCTCAAATATTCCTAGTAATGACCAGCTGACAAAATTTAGTATATAAATTATCTATTAATCATATTCCACATGAACCAATTGACTGCTCCTTAGCTACTCCAAATTGGTTCTGAACAAATTTTCAAGGTGTCATATGAGCAACTATCATAGCAACCAAATTATTTCAAGCCTGTGGATCCATAAAAGAGAGACGTATTCCTAAAGCATAGAACTATCACCCCATTTGTATCAATATTGTGCATCATGATGC
Source organism: Fraxinus quadrangulata (assembly GCA_903798255.1). Taxonomy (NCBI): domain Eukaryota; kingdom Viridiplantae; phylum Streptophyta; class Magnoliopsida; order Lamiales; family Oleaceae; genus Fraxinus; species Fraxinus quadrangulata. The sequence continues at coordinate 16,451 of CAIGRB010041921.1, forward strand.
TATAAGGAAAATTGAACATGAAGTGACAGTTCCCGGCCTATCAACAGATCATTTTAGGTACAAAACGAGAAAGAGCATTGACATGGAAAATGTAAAGGAGATGAGATTTACCATATTGAAGAGGTTGTGGGCATTTATCCAGAGAATGACTAGTTTCTCCACAATTATAACACGATTTCTTTTCCATGGATTCTTCATTCTTATTTTGGCAGTTCTTGAGACTGTGGCCACTCTGTCAAAAAAATAAACATATCTACAAACACCATTTCACACCCAAAACAACCATAGTCAATAGCTATAAATCTACAAGTCTCTACTCTACAGTAAATATCAAGTTCCAAAAAGGCTCCTTTCTATTATTCAATATAGAAGAAATATTAAATCCACAGAGGCACGAAAAGATACAAATATTTCTGTCTATTTAAATGCCATATTGTAAGCAGACATCAGAGTTATTGTCGTTAAAAAGATCATCATAGTAAACCCATAATGAAATATTTGGAAAATTAATTTTTTCCCCTTTTCCTCACTTACAGAAATTTGGTAAGACAAAATCGGACAAAGATATGTGTTATGAAGACAAGCCACAATTAGAGAAAGCCTGGGGAAGAAAGAAGAGGAGAAGCAGCCTTGAGAAGAAACAAAGAAGGAAGCAAGAAGAGGCTAAGATCACTAACGGCTAACACATTTTGAAAGGGGCAACATACGGTGTCGTTTTGTTTGTCTTTATTTTGTTAAAGTTGTGATTGACCATAACACGTTTTTTGCTCTTTCTTGCAACTTTCAATTTTGATATAACTGTAAAGAGGGAGAGATGGAGGGTGTGATTTTGATGTGTGTGAAATATCCTCTCTAACTTCTATTTCCAAACTTTTTCTTTTCTCTTCTTATTGATTGTTGTAATTGATTTAATTATTGCAATTAATATAGCGGGTACTGAATTTGCTATTCAAATTTGAGTTATTGTCCCGAGTTGTTGGATTGGGCAGAGAATCCACCTCAACCATAACATTTGGTATCAGAGCAGGTACCAAATCTAGGAATGGCAGAGACTAGAAGTAAATCTAATAAGGAGCACCTTAAGAGGTTGGATAAGGTAAATTTGGGAGTGGCTTTTAAAACGAATGAGCAAATGCTACAGGTTGTTGGTACTAGGCAGGACCAAATGGAGCAAATGATGGGGGAAAATGAAGTTGATGCTAGCTCAACTGACTGGGAGTAAAACTAATGGTAAAGAAAAACCAGTGGAAGCTTTAGAGGGCATGAAATTCATTCTGGTTACACCAGTGGAAACCGAGAGGTTAGATAGGCTACCACGATACCCAAAATAGACTTTCCTTATTTTAGTGAAGATGGGCCTAAGGAGTGGCTGAGGAAAGCAAGCAAATATTTCCAGATTCATCAGGTAGAAGACGAGATGAAAGTACGGGTTGCTCAGATGTATCTGAAGGAGAAGGCCGACACTCGTTCCATGGATTCATCTCTAGCCATCCAACTGCTGGTTGTGCTGTATTTGCAAGGGAGCTTGGTAGGAGGTTTGCAGAGAACACAACTGAAGAAGTAATAGAGGTATTCAGCAATGTGAGACAGAAGGAGACCATAACTGAGTATCAGGAGCAGTTTGAGGAGTTAAAATCACAATTGATGTTAACTTTACCCAACTTGCTTGAATCCTACTATATATCTATCTTCACCAGTGGTTTGAAGGAGGAAATTAAACCAATGGTGAAGATTATCAGACCTACCACATTGGCCAAGGCTTTTGAAGTGGCAATCCTACAGGAAAACACCATAACTGCTCTAAATAGAAGAGCCAGGGTATAGAAGCTTTACCCACAATCCAAATGGACTCACTCCTATAATAAACCAATGGATCCTATACATAGACCCACCCCTATTGCAGAACCTAATCCAAAAAATTCTACCAACCCTTTGAAATTTAAAGCCATCATACCTTCAGATTTTCAAACAAAAAGGGAGTTGGGATTGTGCTACAAATGTGATGAAAAATATACCAGGGATCATGTACGTAAGAACAAGATGTTAAACTTTATATTGGTGGATGAGAAAGGTGAGGAAGACCCGAATGAAGTACAAGGAAATGAAGGAGAGGGTGTAGTGGAGGAAAGTGCAGAAGTAGTGATGGAAATCTCTATTCAGACATTGGTGGGGAGCAACAGATCTACAACGATCAGGTTGCCTGGAAGAATTAAAGGGAGAAGAGTATCCATATTAATTGACAGTTGGCAACCACAGTTTTATTGATGAACGATTAGCCCAAATCATTCAATGTAAAATGGAACAGACTAAACCTACCTCTATCACAGTAGCTGGAGGAGATAAGCTGATTAGTAGGGCCATCTATAATCAATTAAACTGGGAGATTCAAGGCCTAGAATTCCAAAATCAACTGAGGGTGTTGAAACTGGAAGGGAGTGATATGGTGTTGGGAGTGGATTGGTTAATTCAATTTAACCCGGTGTTGTTTAATTTCAATAGAGGGAGCATCACTTTCACTTATGAGGGAAAAGAAATGGAGTTGAATTGTGAACAAATTAACGAAGAAGTTAGGATGATGAATGATAAAGAAGACAAGCAGTGGTTCAGGAATCACAGCTATGGGATAGTGGCTCAGATCACTACTGCCACTGAGAAGGAACAAGAACGAGCCCATGCCGACCTGCAAGCAGTGGTGAACCAATTCTCTATGGTTTTTAAGATCCAAAAGGGCTGCCTCCAAACAGATTCAATGATCACCAAATAACCGTTAAAGAAAGGGCACAACCATTTAGGATTAGGCCCTACAGATGTCCATATATACAGAAGGCTGAGATTGAAAATATGGTTAAAGAGATGAGGGAGAATGGAATAATTCAGCCTAGTAACAGCTTTTATGCCTCACCTGTACTCTTGGTTAAAAAGAAGGATGGCACTTGGAGATTTTGTGTAGATTACAGATAATTGAACAGTCTCACTATCAAGAATAAATATCATATGCCACTAATTGATGATCTGTTAGATGAGCTGAAGGGAGCTAAATGGTTCACCAAGATTGACTTAAGGGCTGGTTACCATCAAATCAAAATAGCAGTCGAAGATGTACACAAAATAGCCTTCAAGACACATGAAGGGCTATATGAATTCAGAGTAAAGCCCTTCGGGCTTACTAACGCCCTAGCCACGTTCCAATGTTTGATGAATGAAGTATTTAAGAAGCAACTCAGGAAGTTTCTAATGGCTTTTTTTTATGATATTCTGGTTTACAGTACTGATTTGAAGAGTCATTGTGACCATGTGACGATGGTCCTAAACCTATTGAAAGAACACCAGTTATATGCCAAGGAGAGCAAGTTTTTATTTGGACAATCTAAAGTGGAGTACCTTGGACACATCATCACTGCTGAAGGAGTAGCAGTAAATCCTACCAAGGTAGCAACAATGGTGAATTGGCCTAAACCAAGTAACATCAAATAGCTAAGGAGTTTTCTAGGTTTGACAAGCTATTACAAGAAGTTTGCAAGGGGAAATTGGGACTATAGCACGGTCTTTAACTGACTTGTTAAAGGAGGAGAATTTCAACTGGAATGAGGCAACTGACAGATCTTTTCAGGAACTAAAAGAAGCTAGGAGTACCACTCCAGTGCTAGCTTTGCCAAATTTCTCAATACCATTTATCGTTGAAACTGATGCCTGCCATGGTGGTATGAGGATTGTATTGATGCAATACAACAGACCTATTACCTACTTAAGTAAGGGCATTACAATAGGAATTTAGGCCTATCCATCTATGAAAAGGAATTACCGGCTTTAGTGATCGCGGTGGGAAAGTAGAGCCATTATCTAGAAGGGCATCATTTCATCATCAAGACGGATCATCAATCCCTTAAATACTTGATGGAGCAAAGAATCACCACACCACTGCAACAGAAATGGTTGACGAAGCTATTGGTACTTAGTTATGAGATCCAATAGAAAAAGGGATTGGATAATAAGGTAGCGAATGCACTATCTAGAAGGGAAGGAGAAAACACAGAATGTTGGGCAATCACTACTGTGACATGAGTGTGGATGCAAGAAGTGATAACCAGCTACCAAGGAGATGAAGAAGCAAGTAGTAAAATAATTGCATTGCTACTTATTGCACCCACAGAGTCAGATTACTTATGCAGATGGATTACTCAAGTATAAGTCCAGGCTTTATATTGGGTCTAACGGGAAATAAGGAAGAGATCGATCGCTACTATACACTCCTCTCAAGAAGGGGAGCATTCAGGCTTGCAAGCCAGTATTCATAGAGCCAAACATCATTTTTTTCTAGCCTGGTATGGTTAAAGAAATCAAACAACAAGTTTTAGAATATGATACTTGTCAAAGGTGTAAGGGTGAACATGTAGCATATCCTGGGTTGTAGCAACCCCTAGTAGAGCCACAATATGCTTGGAGCCACATATCAATGGATTTTGCGGAAGGTTTACCTACTTTTAGGGCAAAGAATGTCATATTGGTTGTTGTTGACAGATTCACCAAATATGGTCAAGTTCTTACACTAGCTCACCCTTTCTCAGCAACAAATGTAGCCAGGCTATTCTTAGATAATGTCTACAAATTACACGGGATGCCGCAGAGCATCGTGACAGACGGGGATAAAATTTTTACAAGTGAGTTTTGGCAGGAGTTATTTAAAAACATGGGAACCACATTGCAACTAAGCTCAGCCTATCACCCACAGACAGATGGACAGACTGAAAGGCTTAATCAATGCCTTAAAATGTACTTCATATGTATGGTCTATCATCAGCCTAAGAAATGGAGTAGATGGATCAGCCAGGCTGAGTGGTGGTAGAACACGACTTTGCACACTATTATCAAGATGACTCTATTTGAAGCCCTTTTATGGCATTAAACCCACAATTAGCTCTTGGACCTTATCAATACCTCAAGGTGGCTGCAGTGGAAGAACTTTTATAGGAAAGACACAAAACGGATCAGGCATTAAAGGAGAACTTGGCACAGGCAAGAGCACGGATAAAGCAATATGCGGACAAACATAGAATTGAAAGGAAATTTCTAGTGGATGATTGGGTGTACCTCAAACTACACCCTTATGTACAGCATACATTAGCTAAGAGAGTGAACCAAAAGTTAGCAGCAAAATACTATGGCTCTTATAGAGTAATTCAGAGGATTGGAAAGGTTGCTTACAAATTAGAACTACCCCCAGAGGTTAAAATCCACCATGTATTTTATGCTTCTTTATTAAAGAAAAAATTGGGGAAGAAAGTAGTTCCAATCTATACGTTACCAGTATTGTACAAAGGAATGAGAAACCACAAACAGCTTGAGAACGTTCTGTCTACATGAATCGTTAAAGGAAATAACCAAGCTGTTACTCAGTGGTTAGTGCAATGGAAATAGACCAATGTGGAAGATGCAACCTGGGAATCTGCTGATTTTATTCAATCAACATTTCCTTCTTTTGGACCTTGGGGACAAGGTTATTTTATGGGTGAGGGATGTTATGAAGACAAGGAACAATTAGAAAAAGCCTGGGGAAGAAATAAGAGGAGAAGCATCCTTGAGAAGAAACAAAGAATAAAGCAAGAAGAGGCTACGGTCACTAACGGCTAACACATTTTGGAAGGGGCAACATACGATGCCGTTTTGTTTGTCTTCATTTTGTTAAAGTTGTAATTGACTAAAACACGTTTTTTGCTCTTTCTGGCAACTTTCCATTTTGATATAACTGTAAAGAGGGAGAGATAGAGGGTTTGATTTTAATGTGTGTGAAATATCCTCTCTAACTTCTGTTTTCAAACTTTTTCTTTTCTCTTCTTATTGATTGTTGTAATTGACTTAATTATTGTAATTAATATAGTAGGTACTGGATTTGCTATTCAAATTTGAGTTATTGTCCTGAGTTGTTGGATTGGGCTGAGAATCTAGCTCACCCATAACAATATGTTAAAGAAATAAGAAAAGAATCTACTCCTCTTACATTCATATAAGTCCCAGTTAATAAAAACCAACATTTTTCTTTTCCCACTCATATTTTGTTGGACAGTCCTTGGCACTATGGTCAGGTGCCTTGCATATATAATAGCTCTCCCTAGACTTCATACCTGGTATTCTAAATGGGCATTTTTGTGTGTTGATTTCTTGAGCTTGTTTGGGTCATTTTTGTAGGATTTTAAAGCTTGAATTTGCCCTTTTTGTTTTTCTTTTTTGGGTCCTTTGGTGGCGTTGGCTCTGTCTTCGGGAACAATTCTAGGTGTGCTTCATTTTCTGGCTATTCTCTGTCTTTCACTCACCATTTATTTATTTATTTATTTTCCTTTTTGGGAGAATTTTGAAACACGATAAGGGTGAAAGGACCTGAGGTTTTAGCAAGGAAAAGTGGAAAGTCAGGTTTTGGGCATGGCAAAAGAGGAAAATTATGAGGTTTGGATTTGGAGGAATTTTTTAAAATGTCCTTTAATTGTTAAAATGAAAAATAAAAGTTAACTATTTTAGTGGCCACTATACTTTACTTATCGTCATGGCTTACCCATTGAACTTTACAATGCTTCCCAATAGCCATTCAACTTATCTCTGTTTCACTAAAATGGCCATTGGATTCTATTCGTGAACATATTGACTTGGAAGACAGTAAGCTGATTTGGCCATTAAAATTGTTAACCTCTTGGACATGTGGACGACAAAGCACCGAAACATTGCCTTAGCTACAATAAAAAAAGGAAGAGTTAATTAATTAACTCAATTGAAACCCATTTATCCTCTCCACCCAAACTGAAGAAACCCAAGCCCTAGCCGTTGCCCCAAATCCCTCCACCCAAGCAAATGTTTCTCTACATTCGAATTGGAAAATCCATTGACCTTTAATTCAGGTTACGGTTGTGCAATCGTAACACAATTACCATACCCAACTCGTAATCCCAAAATCAATTTCGAACACAGACACCCAAATCATTTTCGAACATTAGAGAATGTGTTCTCGATTCTGACCTACGAAATTGTTTTAGCTCCGAGTGAAAGGGCTTCATAGACAAATGCAGATGGTGAGCGGATTAGGGAAGGCTGCCACATCAATCTTACCTTGATTACTCTTACAATCATAATTAAGAATCTCAGGTCAACATTTGCATTCAATTAGACACCAGTGTATGTGCGGATTTATGGTAAACTATTGCATATATTTGAGATAGTGCTCATTATATATAAATTTCTAGATGAAAACTACTACATAATATAAAAATTATATGAAATTGTGATGTTTCTTTAAAATTTCAATACTAACGGGCACACGGTGTGATTGGATAAGCATATTCATGTTTGGGGGAATACAAAGTGTGGAAATGCATTCTGAATTACTCGTTCTGAGTTCTGCTGACATATGGATGTTTTTATCATTATTAACAAACAATTGCTTCTTTATCTTTCTAAGATTTAAACTACTGCATTCTTATGAAATTGGGTAAATTTTTTTGAATTTCTTTGTTCAGTACAACATACAACTGCAAAATGGCAGGGAGAAACAAAGGGTTTTTGTCATAATTGTAGGATGCACGGGCACACGTTGCCGGAATGCCCAACAAAGACACGATGTTCAGAATACGGATTAGGCTTTGTAAAATGTATGGAGGTAGAAAAAAGACAAAAAAATATAGGTCGTTTATTCTTATATTGTACTAGAGATTGTGGTTATTTTAAGTGGGCCAATGATACATCGTCGTCGCAACAAACACCTTTGCAATTGGAAGGTGAGTCTAGTGTTAAATCGACGACGAAAGATCTGATTGAAGATTTGTCGTCTATATTGAAGATAGCCATTCAGTTAATAGAAGAAGAACAATTGGAGATATCTATCAACATAACGATTTGTAAGGAAAAATGAGCTACCGAG
>CAIGRB010041942.1:5149-23665 GCA_903798255.1 Fraxinus quadrangulata
ATCAGTTCATTGGACAGATAGTCAATTTTGTAGGCTTTCGTAAGTCAACAAAATTCACGAGCATTCCATGGAGTTTGTCCTGCTTCTATAAATTGACAAGACACACATCGGAATTTTCAACTCAAATTATTGAAGTAAAGAAAAAGATAATAGGAAGAGGAATTCAACTAATTGACGATTAAGGGTGTGTTTGAGTCACGTTATTTTGGAAGAATGTATTTTGAAATAGTAGATTGATGGAGAATATGTGGTTAAAAAAGAAGAAAAAGTTATTGATATAATGAAAAATATTATTTTATTGAAAAATGTGTGGTTGAAAATGAGTAGAAGAATGATAATTAAAAAAAAGTTAGCTCAAACATGGGCTAAATCTTTTCCTACTGCAATTTTAAATTTTTTAAAAAGCACTATATTCATTCCAATTATATTCCAACATTACTCTTATTAAATGGCGGATCTCATGGCGTCAACCTCAAATGGCTCTTTTAAAGTGTGAGCATTGTTAAATGTGTGATATATTTAGATTTTATCCATGAATGTGTTTCGCGTGGAAATCGCTAACAATTAAAAGAAGGTTCAAACGATTGTGTAAGGAACAAATCTCTCGAGACAAAGTCCCAACGATGAGTGCTTTATTTATGAAGATTACAATTTGCAAGAAGCAAAAGGCCTCCAAGGGAAACAATCACACAAAGTAATTGAAAGTTGACAGGAAGAACTAAAAGAAATGAAATTACATAATTCTCTGTTTGAGAGTGATTGATTCGAGGTCCTTCTCTTCTATGTCTTCTTCTTCTTTTATACTTCTTTGACAGTTTTTCTTGTAGAACCGTTTGAAAAATTGCTCATCACGCTATAACCATCCAGTTTCTTCATAATGGCTGACGTGTCAAGGAATCACCGATTGTAACTGCTGCCATTATTCCCCTCTTTTAACTGCTTGCAACCGAGATATTTGAATCGTAGAATATGATAAGATCGCTCATCAACTATTTCAATAACTGCCACTTTAAATAATAATAAGACGCTACATTCACTCAGATCTTGGGCATCTCGAAGGCTTGGGCGATGATGGTGACCGTCGCTCTGAACAACAATAAGACACTAGATTCACTCAGATCCTGGGCATTCTGCAGACTTGGGGCGAGGATGGGGACCGTCGCTCTGAACGACAATAAGATACTAGATTCGCTCAAATTCTGGGTGTTCTGCAGGCTTGGGCGATAATGGGCCTCCGATATATTTTACGTGGTCTCATTTGGGCCCTATGCTTTGAATTTCTTAATTGAACTCCATTCATTGGACCATTTAATTGGAACTCATTTTTATATGTCAAAAATTACTCTTCAATATGGTAAAATTAATATCAATTATTAATCTTATGCCATATTCCTCCTTTATATTTTCCGTGATGCTTGAAATCCCAAAAAGGGCGGGGAATCCCAATCATTATTTTCATTTGGCGGTGACCATTTACGTTCTGAAAAGTGCAATATCACGCAGTTCTTATAAACCAAAGAACACGCCACTTTATCGTGCCATTATACCCACGTCTTACATCGCCACCTATAAAGATCACTGTTTATCTTCTTTCTTCTCTACTACGCTTCTCAAAAACCCATAACGAAGACTTCAATTTGTGGTAAATGGCGACTTCACAGAGTTCTTTCGACAACTCCCTTAGTTTCGAAGATTTCCAAAAACTTCTCACCAAACCGTATGTAACCTCAATTTCTCTTTCACCAGTCAATCCTGATCTCAACGAGTTTTATCTGGGCCCGTCATTTAATAACGCTGATTCTGTGGGGGCAAGTTGCGGTGGACCAGTTGTTCCCTTGCACTTAAGACCCTCATTTTCTAAATCCCTTTCCATTAAAGTCAATCCGTGAAAGAGGTATCAGTACTTGGCCTAAAACTGATACTACTTTTCGTCTTTGGCATACACGTATGACAAATCATGGCCCTACCAAGCTAATTTTTTATTGTGCTAGGATTTTGAATTTATTAGAAATCGCTCTCCTTCTCCCAATCTATGATCCCGTGCTTTTCCCCGTCGCTTTGAGTTTTTGGTATTCTGAGTATAATGCTTTTATCTTCCCACTTGGCCCGATGTACATTACTCTGAGGGACGTTGGAGCCTTAGTTAATCTTCCGCCCCTGGGCGATACCATTTTTCCCGGCATTTTGGTTACTATTGCTGCCCTAAAATTTGACAAGAAACTTACTGATTCCTATTCGAGCATACAAGAACTTTATAATAATTCTAGTGCTGAACCTTCCCATGCTGAGCATGTTGCCTTTCTTCAGGTTTAGCTTTGTAAATACGTTCTTTCTATACCCAACATGAAACCTTCTATGAGTTATTTGTCCATAGCGCATGAATTAGAGCGTGATAGGTCTTTAAATCTCTGTTCATTATTCTTAGCTACCTTTTATAGAGGCATGACTTTCCTTCAAACTCAATTGAGGAATGGTGCATCTCCTACTGGCAGTGGGCTTCTTTGGCTGGCTCAATTGTGGTTGAGAGCATATTTTCCACAACTTGGTGCTCCACCATCTCCTCCTCGATCGGTCAGTTGTTATGGGCTATTCATCCATCAATTGAGCCCTGTTAATATGTCCAATATGGACGTTTTCACATTATTTTATAATTTGAACTCAACCCCTTCCTTTTTTCCTTTCTCTGCTCACCAAGTTCTCATTTATGTGCAACTTCCTTCTACCATGATTGATGTGAGTACCTTTTCCCCATTGGGGCTCAATTTTTGATTGGGAAAGAATTGTTCCATGACATCTGACTGGAACAAATGTCAAGGCATGGGTCTAGATATATGTTTCCTAATTTGTTGTTCGCCCTTGGTTTTGGCCAAACGTGGCTTGTTCCTCCCTGTTTCTCCAAGAGCTTGACATAGCGTTTTCATACCATAAATAAAATAGAGGCACTGGCCATTAATGCCCGTAATACTCTTTTGACAAACGATTTTTCTTTGGCCCCTTTCAACCCCACTCTTGCCATTCATCCTCTTTTTGGACAACTCTAGTAGTCTGTGAAACGTAGGCTATTCACAACTGATGCTAACCGTGCCTCCACCTGCGGGAGCGGCCAGAGACTTCCTCCACTTCTCCTATTCCTACCATTCCTGTATCAGTTAGAAATCCCAATTCACTTTCAAAATTGCCTTTTGCTCGTGTTAAACTTCCTGCTCTTCCATCTAGTTCCCTACATACTCAAGCTAGTACAGCTAAAGGTGTTTCCAACTGCAAACAGCCAGCCTCAACTCCGCCAGTTTTGCCCGATGATGGTGATGTTGATGATGCCCCTCTCATCGTCAGGAGAAATGTATTTAAGCTTAATTCATGAGAAAACAATCCTCCATATGTTAATGTTTTACCTGAATTTTTCAGAAAAGCTCAACTTCTCTTTTGAAGGCTCTGACTTTAGCAGCCCATTGCTCCACCGCCTTCTTTCGAAGCTGTTTCATTCAAGTCGTTTGACGAAGGGGCTTTGCAACAAAAGACCTATGGTCTGCCTGCACCACTTCTGCTTCGCTTTTGTCATTCCAGAAAACCAGACATTGATGGAGTGATGAAGGTATGCAATGATTCCCGTGAATCCAATCTCTTCCTAGTAACACGTTGTAACTAGTAGGACCATCTATCACAAAGAAGACTGTGATCCTAGTAATTGTTCCCACGATTATGTCCAGTGGCATCACCCATTTAGCTGAAATTGCTCTCATATTAAAACTTGTGAGAATAACTTCTGTTGGGATCATATCGCTTTTTGTCTTTATAAATTTTCTCATCATTCTAGACGGGATGGTATTTATGGTTGCTCCATTGTCAATGAGCACTTTTGCCACAGGTACACCATTGACTAAGGCCTTCACGTACAATGACCTCAAGTGTTTGGTGGTTAATTTCATAATTACTCTTAAAGATGACCTTTTCAGCCACATCTATTTCCACTTCCTGTTTATCCTCCGTTGAGTCATTTCCTTGTGACAAGTCCACGTGCAATATTTCACATTGAGTTTCTGCTTCTTGGACTTCCTACTCATTTTCTTCTAATGATTCTTCTTTGGTTATCCAACCTGTAGGGGGAGGTAATATTCTTGGAGTTGACCCATATTTCTCAGAGTGATGCACTCTCACCTTTTTCTTAGGTGTTCCATATAATACACAATAGTCAAAAAAGAATCCAGATGGTTCGCCCAACAAATCTACCTCACAGACACGTTCCTGATGCAGTTGATTCAATAAAGTGTTGCGCGACACTCCTCTTCTTTTTCTCTCTGCTTCTAAGTTGATTTTCTCTTCAATGTCAGTCATGCCATCATCCTTTTCTAAATCATATACCTCCTGAGACGTTTGCCCTTCTTCACATTCCAGCACACACGCCTCTTCCTCATTTCCTTCCATTTCCTCCTCTTCACTTTCTTTACTTTTGAATTCATTGGCTAGTAGATAATTATTAGCCATAACAGGAGGTAAGGTACCAAATTGGATGGTGGGGGGTTGCTCTGGATCTTCTTCATCTTTCTTCCCACGTTCAAATCTTGATATCCCAGAAGAACTTTCTGGTAACTCTTCCATTGATTCACCCATGCTGGCCTCTTTATTATCTTCAAGAACATTTTTGTTGGCCATCTTAAGCAATTTAGGTGTCTTAGGACGTGATGATCCCACTATTGCCTCATCATTCGTCCATAATTCTGCTGAAAATACCTTTATTGAGTTCTGGTCATTTCGCTGAAGGGTACAACTCTTCCTGCATTATACTGGAATGAATGCCATATATTTTGTTGGTGAAGTTGCGGCCTGAATATTCTCCCATTGTTTATCGGTCTGAATGCCTTTTAAAAGGCGGTCCCCTATAGAATGATACACCCCATCCTCCACTGGGCTGGAAGTTTGGGACAACATCAGGAAGATGGTGATATCGCCACGTTCCTGGTCTTTTCATACTTTCATTCACTTCTCCCTTGCATTTAACACACAAGATGCCTTCGTCTTCTCCAAGCTCATTTCCTTTGATACGCTCAAAAACGTTGGGATGTGACTCAAAATCTTCTTCTCCATCATCTACGCCCAACTTGAATCTTGGCAACTTATTTTTGAAACCACTTGTTACCATGTCTATCCCAAGTGGCTGTGGGAAAGGATTTTCATCCACTGTCATTTTTTTCTTATCCTCAAATGTGATTCACCCCGACTCAATGACATCCTTTAACACATGACGGAAAACCAGGCAATTATTAGTCATATGTGATCATGCATTGCGCCATTTATAATATTTTTTACCCTTAACTTGTTCGGGGTCTGGCAATTTACGCTTGTCGCTCAATTTTATCTGCTTATCCTTATATAATTTATCGAATATAAGGTCAGATTTGATCACATCAAATGAGAATATCCCAACCTTTTTGTTTTCGTCTTTTATAGGCTCATTCTTGCCCCGACGTTCTAAATTTGGCCATTATAGGACAAGCATATGCATCTCCCTTAATCAATTCGGCCAAACATACTTCCATCTGATCGTAATATTCGTAATTAACAGCATGAATATCGAAATTTGGGTCTCTATAATAAGTTTCTTTACTAAATTTTTTCATTTTTCTTCTTCTCTTATCAAACGTTCATATCTAATCACATTAGAACTCAATTGAAAAAGGTCAGGAAATTCTCTGTCCTGAAATTTCTTTTTTAAATTGAAACTCAAACAACTTTGAGCGATTTTGACGAATTCCTTTTCGGGCAGAGGTATAAAACACTTGCTCCTAGCCGTCTTAAACCTCTGAAGGAAACCTTATGCCCATTCGATTGAAATTTGACGTAAATTAACTAAGTCGGCCAAAGTAACTTCAGATTCAGTTTTGTAAAATTGAGCGTGGAATAATTGTTCTAGTTGTTGCCAAGTGTGAACAGAATTTGCTGGCAAATTGATAAACTAGGAGAAAGCTACTCCTGTTAACGAACTAAGGAATAGTTTCATTTTGTGATAATCAGTTACTTCACCACTTTGCAGTGTGAATCGCCCTATATATTCCAGAGTAGAAACTTCTCCTATGCCAATAAGTAATAAAAATTCTGGTACTTTGTACCCTCTAGACCACAGATATACTTGATCTACCCAATCAGGATATGCCTTTGTATAAGTTGGCCTAATAACATAACGTACCCCAAAAGCCATTTGATCATGTACTATCTCCATAATTTGATTTCTCAACACAGCGTTGGGATCATATGGAACTCCTATAGGTTGGTTCATTGGTGGAATTATTTGATGCCTAATGTTTGGTCCTTGGATTGTGGCAAAAACGTCATTATTTAAACCATTATTACCATTAGCTTGAGTATTTCCACCATCATTAACACGCGGGGTGTTCTGTCTATTGGTTTGGACACTGTTTCTTGTATTTGGGTTATCCCCTAGGTTTGATATTCCATTCCCACTATTCAAATTTGGCATTCCACTACCCCCTGGTTTGAAGTAGATGGTCCAAACGGTGGTTCTATTCCCTGCTTCGGACCCAGGACTCGGGAATTATGTCCCATAATCGTCTTGACTTGAAAATGGTTCCCTATACTTGGCACAACTGGTTGATACATTTGGCCCACCAACTTATTCATGATTTCGTTCAAAGTGTTTAGTTGTTTGGCCATGTTGTCATAGTGTGCATTTCCATTTTGAGTAAATCTTTCCATATTATAAACATTTTGTAGATTTACTTGTTCAACGACATCCTGTGTGAGTTCACCAAGCAGTGCACGCATGGTTCGATAACTCAATTCTATCATTGGCTCGTAACGACTTTGATTGCTTTGACTCTGTCCCTCTGTTCGTGGAGTACTTTGCTGCTCCTCATATCGTTCAATCACGAATTGGACTATTCATTGGCTTGCTAGCTCCTTATCAGAGTTCTTAAGAGGCATATTGCTTCACTTTTCGTATCCTCAAACGTTATGTCTCACTGGACGTGCCAAATTGTTTCGCGTGGAAATCGCTAACAATTAAAAGAAGGTTCAGACGATTGTGTAAGAAACAAACTTTTCGAGATAAAGTCCCAACGATGAGTGCTTTATTTATGAAGATTACAATTTGCAAGAAGCAAAACGCCTCCAAGGGGCACAAGCACACAAAGTAATTGAAAGTTGACAGGAAGAACTAAAAAAAATGAAATATATTTATCTGTTTGAGAGTGATTGATTCGGGGTCTTCTCTTCTATGTCTTCTTCTTCTTTTATACTTTTTTGGCAGTTTTCCTTGTAAAACCATTTGAAAAACTGTTTATCACCCTATAACCAGCCACTTGTAGAACCATTTGAAAAACTGCTCATCACCCTATAACCACCCACTTTTTCATAGTGGCTGACTTGTCAAGGAACCACCATTTGTAACTGTTGCCATTATTCTCCTCTTTTAATTTCTTGCAACCGAGATTTTTTGATCATGGAATGTGATAAAATTGCTCATCAACGGTTTCAATAACTGCCGCTTTAAATAACGATAAGATGCTACATTCGCTCAAATCTTGGGCGTCTCGAAAGCTTGGGCGAGGATGGGGACCGTCGCTATGAACGACAATAAGACACTAGATTCGCTCAGATCCTGGGCGTTCTGTAAGTTTGAGCGATGATAAGCCTCCGCTATGTTTTACGTTATCTCATTTGGGCCTATACTTCGAATTTTCTAACTGGACTTCATTTCTTGGATCATTTAATTGGCCCTCATTTTTGTATGTCAATAGAAGGTATGCTTTCGATAACGTAGTTCATAACAGTAATCTCACGAATTTCTTATACACGAGCGTGTTCAAGAGAGATGGATGTCATATCATTTCTGGAAATTAAGTAAAAAAATACGAGCATGAAAAAAATATGCATCCACTGGAGTTGCCTGAGTCATCTATGTTTAGGTTGCATCATGCAATCTTAAATTCAAAACTAAACCACAAACCTTAAATTTTTAAAGCCTTCTTCACATATTAATATGTTTGTATGTATTTGTCATAATGGTATTTCTTCCGGTGTTTGTTTTGAGTTTAATTGAAAAAGATGTTTTATGAATATTAGAGTTTTAGTTAAAAGTAAAGTTTAAAAAAATATAAAATATTCAAAAGAATTTAATAAGGATAAATTTAGTGGATGAATTTAGAGTTATAGATTTTATTTGTTAATTTTTATTCTTATATATTTTAGTAAATTCACATAAAATTGGAAATGTAATATTGATTTAAAAAAAAAAAGCGGTTAAATATATAAAAATGGTAGATGAAAATAGCGGCCCCCAAAGAAACTCTAAAAATTGAATGAAGAAAGAATCTGTAAATGGATAGAGAGGCGTTGTCTTCTCTTCTTTGTTGGTAGGGATATAACGAGGAATCCATTAATATGTAGAGTTCATCTTTATGTGGGTTTATTTACTTTTATTTATCCTTTATTAAAGATTTTAATCTAAGTCAAAGTCACCAATTAATTTTATCTATATATTTGATAGGACTTTCAACTTTTCAATTACATTCTTGAATTATTGACACGGACATAAATTTGTCACTTATTTTGAATTTTTGTCATTTTTTTCGAATTTTTCACTTCCCTCTCATAGATTGTTGTGTTCCTTAAATGAATTTATGTTCCATATTTAGTTAATACAAGTGATACTCAATTACAAAGAGACATGTAGAAGATCCAACGGATCTATACTAAGATTTTGATGGTGTTTTTCACCTTTATATATATATATATATGTTACTTGTTTGAATTTCTGTTATTTTTTTGTTAATTTATGTCACTTTCAACTTATAAGGTGTTGTGTTTCTAAAATGAAGCTATATTCTATGTTTAGTTAATTGAATGAAATATAATTACAAAGAGATAACATGTAAAAGAAAATCAACAATCAATTGATCTATTCTATGGTTTATTTGTGTCTCTCACTTTTTTGAGTGTGTATCATTTTTTTTTATTTTTCGTCACTTTTTGAATTTATGTCTTTTAATTGATTTGTTTCCATATTTAATATCACATAGATCATTTAATCTTTATGAAATGTGTATTTATTGTTAGTTTATTTGAATTTCATTTAATTGTCTATCCTTTTTTTTTTTCCAGGAATGTGATTTAATATAGTTAAGTAAAATTCTTATAAAATCTTTTATTAAAAAATGTCAAATTATTTAGTTTTTGACATTTTCATTTAGAAAGAAACAACTTATTTAAGAGGTTTTCAAACTTTAACATACAATTAAAAACATATGAGTAAAAATAACATCTACCATCGTAGATCTTTCTCCTTTACATTGGAACTATTCAATTATTATTATTATTTTTTTACTCACCTCAACAAAAAAGGATAATTAACATATTAAGCCGTGATAAAGTTCTTCACATAACATTGAAAAAAACCACATGCTCCGTTTTAAGATTTGACACATTATTCTTTTAAGGATCTCAAAGATTTAAAACACATTGAAGTATTGCGACGTAAAACGAAAATAAAAACCACATGCTCCGTTTTAAGATTGGACACATTATTCTTTAAAGGATCTCAAAGATTTAAAACACATAGGAGTATTGCGACGTAAAACGAAAATAAGAATATTGTCGAAATATGTTGAGAAATACTTGATCCCGTTATAATAGTCTCATTATTTTCTATCTGACTTGTTTGTGCATGAACGAGATCGATACTACAACAACCGATATTTAAAGTTGACATAATAGCTTTGCCCCCACGACAACTTCCAATACTTTGTCATAACACATAAGCTTTACTTTTTTCACAGATGCAGTCTCACTGAGATAAATTGTCACTTCTGCTTTCACTGTAAGATAAGATACTTGTACCACAAATCATATAAAGATACTTGTACCACAAGTCATATATTCCATAGATTCTCTTTGCATGATCACCAAGATTGTTTATGTTAACAGTATATCTTACGACGAAGTTATGTTCAACTTGCCCCTTGTTTATTCTACCCTTTTTCAGTAAATTGTCGATCAACAAAGCCCCTTTAGCAATAAATTTGAGGTGGCTAGTGGCTACTTGCGTAACATAGTTAATCACTATCCATATATAACAAGATTCGACGTGATTAGTTCTTTCATGACTACAAGCAATGATAAAATAGTGGAAACAATGGACAAGGTAATAATTTTGACATCGTTTAAGTCTAAATAGCAGACGACGACTTTTAAGATATCATATTAATGAATTGATTGTGTTAATTAACGGTAGTTAATTTTGAGATGGATGCTTTAATGAATTCTCACAAAGTTTTAGGACCTATTTGACGGGGCTTTTAGACAAAAATACTTTTTAGATTAAGAAATAAGTTCGGAACATATTTGAATAATTTTCTGAAAGTGTTTTGTTACGTTAGAAGTTATAGAGGAAGCTTGTTTGAGGTAACTTTCTCGTAAACATTTTTTACAAGAAGTATAAGCAAAAGCAGAAGTTATTTGAAATAGACTGTTAATCTGGTTAGAACTTAGGGTGAGCTGGAGATAAGAGGCAGCTGAATCTGTGCTAAAGACTATAAAGATTCAGATAATATTATTATGATAAAAGTACATATCCCCAATCAGAAGCAATGTATGTACTCATTTGCCTAAAAGGGAAAAGTGTAAAAAAAGAAGAAAATAAAGAAACCCAAATTGGTGGACGACAATTTACTATTATTTCTCCACCACAAAAGGTTTGTTCTATAAATTCTGAACATATGTTCAGATCATCCAGCAGCGCAATTGCACAACGATAGAAAACTTATCGCCCTTGCAATTCATCTCCTCGACTCCAAATTATTCTAAATGTTCATATCCTTAATTGTCAGCTTATTCCTATTTCTCACGGTCACAAGTACTGTTTTTTCTACCTTGGTTTATTCATTGTTTTTCCTGTCCGAATACCGCAAAATAAAAGAAAAAGAAGTTCTTGCATAAACGAAAAATTGACCGTTTTCTAATTCTTTTATCTCGACGTTTTTTATTTTCAGGTGGGAATGGTAATCAACTCATATTGGTGAACAACTGTATGGAAGGAATATGGCCCGGAATACAAGGCAGCGCAGGCATGCAAACCCTGAAAGATGGTGGGTTTCCACTAACTAGTGGGGAGGAAGTAGTCATCGATGTGCCAGAGAAATGGTCGGGAAGAATATGGGGAAGGCAAAATTGCAACTTCAATGCATATGGAAAAGGGTCGTGTGCCACCGGAGACTGTAGTGGTCAATTACACTGCCAGGGATTAGGCGGCGTGCCACCTGCAACCGTGGTGGAAATGACATTAGGGACATCAACTTCACCCCTACATTATTATGATGTCAGTTTAGTTGATGGCTTCAATTTGCCTGTAACAATGAAGCCTGTCGGGGGAGGAATTGGGTGTGGTGTGGCTTCATGTGATGTCGATTTGAACATATGTTGTCCATCGGCATTGGAGGTTAGGGCAGGAGACAAGGTGATTGGGTGCAAGAGTGCGTGCTTGGCCATGCAGTCAGCCAAGTACTGTTGCACAGGAGAGTATGCTAATCCAAAAACCTGCAAACCAACTGTGTTCGCAAATCTGTTCAAGGCTATATGTCCAAAGGCCTATAGTTATGCCTTTGATGATTCTTCAAGCCTAAATAAATGCAGAGCTTCCCGGTATGTTATCACTTTTTGCCCTCCGAAATGAGGATCACATGAAGAAATCGAATAATTTTAGACTGTTGCATAAAGTGTGTTGTAGAGGATTTGAGATATAAGTGGTCCAACTGGGTTTAAAAATGTTCAATCAGCTGAATAGCTAACGTAGATTTCTTATGTTGTAGCATGTGTTTTACTTCTGTAAGAGAACTGAATAGTTGATAAAGAATTACTCAACGCTCTCAGCTACAAAGAATATAGCTTGAAACTGGAAAAAACATGAAAAACTCGAGATAATAACAAATCAAAGTTAAATCAAAAGGATACCAAATATACTCTAAAACAGTTACTCTGATTATTCTTAATAAAAAGATACTAACAGAATAATCAAGATCCTAACCTAATATATCGACTAACAGTTGACTGCCAGGATCACCACTCTCAGAGCATGTTATCTGACCCTGAATTTATGCTCGACTTCTTGAAAATCTGTTCCTTCTTGACATAGAATTTTATGAAAATATAGAACGGTCTAACCATCCGTCAAGTATATCTGAGTAGGAATACGAAACCTAGCTGAAAGCATTTTACTGCTCAGTCTGTTGATAAAACAATTCAATCGAGCTCATAAAAGAAATTATAGAATAGTACTTCAAGTTATCCTTCATAGGAGTTCATGACAGTTAATTATTAAAACTATGAAATTGGACAACTTCATGAGCAACAAAACTTGCTGCTTCACAAAGTTCAACATAACAATATAATAATCACATAACATTCACACAAATAAGGAAATAATTTGCTTTTGCAGGAGAAAGATCTACGGAAGAAAGCAGAAAATTTTGCGATTTTGTTTGAAAGACAAAGGTAGCAGATTTCCAAACATCTTTTTTTCAACAAAACAGAAAAGCAAAACTGAGCGCAATGGGATTTCTCAATTCACCCACTCCAGCGACAGCATTAGGAAGCATTGTCAGTAGGGGGTCCCGGACCTATTAACAGTGGACTTTCCTTCTTTTCAGAACTAGGTTTTGTATCAGGATTTTGGTTAGCAGCCCATGCCCTGAGTGGTGGTTCAAAATGCTTGCTGGCAACATCTGGTGGAGGCGCATCTTCTCCCGGGAGGACAAGAAGCCCCTTCTCTCGAAGGGAAGATGGTTCATTATAGCAGGCCCTCCAGAGAGAGTCCACAAGCTGTCTTTCCTCTTTGGCAGCCCCTACGTCTTCGGCAGACATCTTCCCAATTTCCTTTATCCGTTCTTGCAAAATTTTCTTCAATCTGTCATCTACTTCATTTGGGATACTGTCAAGGTTTCCCAGTCTGTCTTGAGCTAGATCAAGGAGGCCCCGAAGTGCAGCTTCACGTACATCAGCATCTTCACTCGATGCAAGGTTCATCAATATATGAGGGAATCCGAGCTCAGTCACTATACGGCACTCTGAACGATTCTCGTTTAATAAATAATGGATCAAGTTAAGGGCTTTCCTGCAAATTATTAGTTGTGTGAGAAAAATAATGCGAATAATTGGAACAGAAGAATTAATGTGATATAAAATGATACAGATAAATAAAATCATGGATCCATATCAGAGTTTCTTGAAATTGCATAACTGAATCAGGATTTAGCTCTAGCTTTTGTAAAACAAAATAACTGTTTCTTTTGGGTTCTTATAGCTTATTATGGCTTAAACCAAGAACATAAAAGATATATCTCAGTCTCATTTAATACTTGACATCAAGCCATTTTCATCCTACAAGAAGCAGAAAATGGCCATGAATGGGAAGCTGAAAGGGAACCGAGCAAATGTCTTATAGAGCAACCATATAATAACGAAACAAAAAGACATTATATCTAAACACGAAGGGAGATACCTTTGAAATCTCACATCGCCAGAGCTCAACGCATCTCTTAGAGCTGCATAACCATTTGCAAGGCGAAATGCAGAAATTCCAGGCTTGTTATGTCTGATTAGAGCTGAAAGTAACAAAAAATGAAAAATAATTTAGCAGGATTAATAGATCAAGATAAGGAATGCAGGAAGGTGCCTCAAATTTTAAAAAACAGAGAAATCTAAGGAGTACAGACATGAGATTGCACCGAGTGCTTTGGTGCGGACCAAGACATCAGGATCCAAAGTAAAATTTGACAAAAGTTGTTCCAGGCCATTAGCTTCCATGACCAATTGTTGACCCCTAGGGTTGTTCTGAACAATCATACTCACAACTTCTGCAGCTTTCTGTCTGATGTTAGCATGCGAGTTCTTCATGTAGCCAAGAAGTGGCACCAAGCCACCAATCGAGTGAAGATCTGGCAAAGGCATACAACCAACCAAGGTGTTAAACAAACAGTGGAATGATAAAATTGCATACAGGTTCAGAAGTGCGAACCCTTCATTTAAAATATTAATATCAGTCACCATTCTATACAAATATGCTACAGTTAGTTTTGACTTTTATTTTGAGCTTAAAAGGTTTCCCTAGTGGAACCACTATATGCAATGGAAAATTTACAGGTCCTCTTTGTAGTATGCATGATAATTTCTTCACATAACATTGCACATAAATCTTGCTCTAACTATTGTCACCATCACCAACATCATTTCACGTGAATCAAAGATCTGCTGTAGTCTTCATTTAAAGAATATCAAGCAGTCTCCTAGAATCAACGCCAGCTTTTCATTTTTTTTAGATTCAAGCTCAGTTCGCCAAGAGTTTCAAATACAATGCATCAAACAAGAGTGAAGCTCATTACTCAGCTTTAGGTATATATCTGCCGATGACCTAGGAAAAATAATTCCAACCCTTTCAGAACCATAGTTTTTAATCTTCTAAAGGACAGGTAGTAAAGCTGCACTATCATGATAGCCCCATTTTCTTCTATGGTTCAAAGTAAATTTGACATCTCACTTCGTCTATAAATTTACCCAATAATAAATGAAACGGGTAAAGTGAACAGAGAGATTCAATTATGTTTTTCGATAATTAGTCTTCGAAATTCTAGAGATAAATGGTACAACTCTAAATCCTCTTTATTACTCCATAAAAATGGCGAAAAATAGCCTAGAAACAGACTGCACAAAATAAACTCACCATTAGCCATATCAATGGACTCCACATGCTCTTGTAGCTCATCCAGCATATCTGCAGTCACAAGAATCGGTAAAAATCCAATCTTCTTCAAATAGATTCGTACAAATGAACACGGAAACATAAATTTCCATTCATAAATACCTTCAATATCTTGAGGAGTTACACCCTGTGACTCCAAAACCTGATCTGGAGTCTGCATAACAAGAGTTATCCCTTTCATTCGCTTTACAACATCAACAGTCTGTGATTGCATTGCCTCCATGAACCATTTTCTATCCTCCTCGCTAAACCCACAAAATAAGAATAAGAACCCATTAAGTTCGTTCACTTTAAACAATAATTCTAAATCCCAAATGAGAAAAAGAAAGTCTTCGTTCCAACTATATTTTCTAGAACATAGATATGAAACCAATTATTGTAATACCTTAGTTTACGGGAAGAACCGGTGCAATCAGAGTGAGAGAGACTCCATTTAAGTAAGCCTTCCCAATTAGGACCCTCCTTTGCCATTACTAATTAAACAACTGAAACAGTGAAGATTGACGTCGAAATTCAGTGTAATGGAATTAAGACCAATATTTCAATGAGTTTTCTCAAGAATTTAGGTATTTATATGTTCGGTTGGGATATTATTCGAGGGGCTTCAAGAACAAACTTGAAGAATCTGGGATTATAGGACCTAAGAAAAGTCAATAATGGAACTATTGTCGGACTGTAGGTGGGCCGTAAGCATGGACCGGATTTAGCCCACTCTTGTTATTGGCCCATAGAGCCAATAGGTTGCAGAATTTGATCAATAGAAATGTCTCACTTAGAATGTTACAGACTATGTCAGTTACAATTGTATCGTCGAGACTCGAGAGAGGTTTCTCAAAGTCGAAATTGATAAAATTCTATATTTGATTAACAATGTCACCAAAAAAATTGAATGCATTGATCAAAAATAAGTTTTAAAATAGATTGATTGTAATAGTATAACTGTTGATTTTCTATCAAAAACTCTAGAAGAGTAATTTTAATTTAGAAACTTGAAAGACTAGATTATTATTTTATAACTTTGAATTTTTTATTTAATAAAAATTATTATGTTTTGTTATTTTATACATTTTTACATATTTTTATAGAAGCCTCATATTTAAAGTTTGTCTAAGACCTCCAAAATTTTAGGGCCGACCATGGACGTGGGGGTCTAAACGAACTTTTCAAATTGAAGTCTAAACTTTGAGGGAAGAATAACTATACAATGTCACTTATGCGAGTGACCGAGCTTGAAGACCTCCAACTAAAGTCTTGAAACTTAGCTAAGAAGGTTTAGGCCACATAGAGAGAACCATCCAAAGCACTCGAGAGGGAATAAAAATGTGCATCCCAATCTACACAAAGAAGAGGCCTGTCAGCATGGAGATATGACGCTTAGTCTAGAACAAGGAGGCGACTAGCTCACAACTAGAGCGCCAAAGTCGACAAATGGATGCAACCTCTATAAGCAATATGTATAAGTACCACGCTCCACAATTTGTTATATTTTTTAACTGGGTGCTAGTTAAAAAATGTAACAATTGACCATACCGTCAATTCCCATCTATAAAAAAGTTTTATTCATTTTAAGAATTAATTTGAACGTACGATTTTTAAACTAACGTTATACTTCAATAACTTGACCTTCAAAGTGCAATCAACTACTGTCGTGACGATAAGTCTTACTTCACGGATTGTTAAGCGGGTTCAGAATAAGAAGTGGACAGGTTGGAAAGGTCATGGATTTTCCATGCTAATGTTTAATTTTATCCACAGATTTATATCTTTGGACCTTGATAGAAACTTACAATTGAAAACTAATTAACGTGGGACCATGCTTATCCCTTTAAACTAGAAGAACTGAGTTACGATGTGGTCTCCCCTTATCCGTATCCAGTGCTTCACAATTATCCCAAACTGTGCTTAAAGTAAAGTGAAATTTCAGTATCTTTCAGAAATGGCATCCATAGCTCCTCTTCAGACTCTTTTCTCTAAAAATTTCACAAGGCAATCCACATTGCCTGATTCTCCATCATTTTTGGCCTCTAAAGTTGGAAATCTCAAAAACAAAGAAAGAAGACAATTGCCAGTGGTTGCCGCCGTTGGTGACGTTTCAGCCGACGGAACAACCTATCTGATAGCCGGCGCCGCTGCAGTGGCGCTGCTTGGAACAGCTTTCCCGATAGTCTTCTCCCGCAACGATACGTGAGAAAGTTATTTTCTTAGCATTTTTTTAGCAATATTTATTGATTATTCATACAAATTGGTGGCAATTTCAGGTGCCCAGAGTGTGATGGAGCAGGATTTGTGAGGAAAGCAGGATCAACCTTGAGGGCAAATGCAGCCAGGAAAGATCAGGCGCAGATTGTATGTGTTCGTTGCAGTGGTCTTGGGAAGCTTAACCAAATTGACAAATAGAAGAAATGTTGTATGAGCCTATGTATAAATTACCAACTCTATTTTTAAAGTTTGCTATGCATTCTCATTGCAATCTGAATAATGCTATGTAGCGTCACTAATGTTTAGCACTCATCTAGATGAACTGTCATTTATACTGGTGTTAAGCACTCGTAATGCTACACAACGTTATTCAAATTATTGTCCAGCTTGTCTCAAATTTGAATGAAATAGCATGCGTTTTACTTCAGTGAAGAAAAATACAAATGCATTTCTTGAGCTTGTATAGAAAAATAAGTTTTATAAAAACTGTAGTAATATATCTCGTGCGTAACAAACATGTCTTTAATTTTAGTAATTTCTTTATGCTTAGCAATGTCTTAAGAGTGCGCAAATTAAAATATGTGCGTAATTAAAATGAAATTGTAGTGATAGAATATGCCCATCTTTTATCGTGTTTCCTAGTACGATAAATCATATTAATTACATATGAGAAGTATTAGGTATAAAGCAATAAAAAGTGAGTAAATCTAATATGAATGTTTGTATTGGATTCACATATTCTCCTATATCTATCTATTTTAATTCTCAATAATCATTCTATTCAATTTATATATTTTTGACAACTGATAAAGCTAATATGTTAAATACACTTTTTCAAGAAACACAAACCTATGACTAACACGAGAAGATACTATTCCTAGACCGAATTCATATGAAAGTTATGTATTTAGTTTAGATTATCAATAAGAATACATGTGTGAGATGTAACGGTCCACCACTGTCCACTATTCCCATTTCTTCAACGGGCAATTGATGGGGGCAATTGATGGTCCACATTCATGGGTTCAGTTTCAACATTTAGTGAGTTTCAATTTCACCATCAAGTGGTTGGTAATCTAAGCCATAATTTGATAGGAGTTTTGGCTATATATATTCAACCACTGAAAATAC
Organism: Fraxinus quadrangulata; assembly: GCA_903798255.1. NCBI lineage: Eukaryota > Viridiplantae > Streptophyta > Magnoliopsida > Lamiales > Oleaceae > Fraxinus > Fraxinus quadrangulata. The sequence goes on from CAIGRB010041942.1 coordinate 23,241, forward strand.
AATATATACCATCTATTGAGAGTGTTGAGAGTTTGGAAGTTCAATTACCTATAGAAACGAGAGCTTCTGCAACATTATCAATGGTTGGAGGTATGAATCGATCCCTATAGTATTTCGATTTTTCGATCCAATTCATTTTCTCATAATAGCTTTGGATCGATTTTTGTTTAACATTTGATATCAGAGCCAATATATTACCTCTGCCTTGGTGTCTTACATCAATTTGCAGAATCTGTCTTCTTTGACAGAATTTATTTTTGTGAAAATAAATTCAAATTTCTTCATAAAATCGTTTTTCTAGCCTTTGTGTGGTATTGAACTTGAGTTTTGATGGAGGAAATTTAAATTTGAGGCGGGTCTGAATCGGGTTGATTTCAACCCGCTAGAGGAAGAAGACGACTGGTTTTGAGGAATGCGTTTTTTTC
>CAIGRB010041997.1:0-10931 GCA_903798255.1 Fraxinus quadrangulata
AAAAGATTTTGTTCCATTAAATCTTTCTGTAAATATTTTGATGGATCAAAATAGATTTATTTAGTAAATTGTGACATTACTAAATATAAGTTGACGTGACAAAAAAGATTCATATTATAAAGTTTAAATGCTGTAAAAATAGAATTTTCATTTTGATATGTACATCTTAGTTTTGATAGATTATCTAGAACGAAAGTCAGGGTGATAGAGACTGATGAGTCCTCTGCTTGCAATTAATAATTAGTAGTAGCGTGGATTGGGGGTCTGCTGTCCAGAAATCAATTCTATCTTCTGTACAAATTCTTCTTCTTCTTGACTGGACTCCATATACCTGTGTCTCTGTTGGTGTTCATATTGTTCCTGGGTTTAAATTAGGATATGCATGAAAACCAAATTTTGATTTCTATTTCATTTTTACACATTATTTGTGGTTCATTCAATTATTAGTGATTTACTAGTGTTGGATGACTTATATTGTGGTATGATTCAAATTCTATGTGATTCGATGTTTGGTTGAATAAAAGAAGTCTAATGAGTTTTGATTTTGGGAGTTCTAATTAATAAATATCAAATTTCATTAATAATTGGGAGTTTGGTTTGGAAAATGATTTTGAGATGAAGAAAAATATCTTGGAGGACATAATTATCGAAAGTGGGAGCCATGACGCCACAATGCATGTAACAGGAAGAGGGGCTGAGAGCCTGGCCCCGTAACTCCAAGCGCCTCCGCACCGGGGCATTGAGGCCCCACTGTGACGTGGTTTATCTCGATTTTTCCAAATTTTATATTTCCTTCTTCATCTAGAACTCTAAAAAGAGGCTCCTATATATATTCCACATTGTTGCATCTCCATGTATATATACTCAACAACATCTTGAGAGTTAGAGAGTTTAGATTTCAATTAAGAGTATTGAGATCTTGATATTGTAAACACATTTATAATTGATAATGGGAAGTTGGAGCCTAGATCTAGAAAGTGTGTCTTTCTTGGTTATAAATCAAGTTTGAATGGGTATAAATTATGGTGTCTTGAAATAAGAAATGTGGTGGTTAGTAAAGATATAGTATTTGTTGAACTTGTTATGGTACATAGTTCACCTCGTGGGGATCATGATAAAATTGAGGAACATAATCATTCAATTCAGGTGGAACGGGAAATTAGTCCAAGGAAACAATCAAAGATTTCAGAACAATCTAGTTCAGAACTGACAGACAGTAATATTTTGCCTGGAACCACCGGTTACAACACAGCATTCAATTGCTAAGGATAGATCTCGCAGACATATTAGACCTCCACAGAAGTATGGAGAATCAGATTTGGTAGCTTATGTATTGAATAGGGCTGACAGTATTGATTCCACTAAGGAGCCACTACATATTCAAAGGCAGTCAGTTGCAGTGATTCTAGCAGATGGTTGATTGCTATGTAGGAGGAGATTGAGTCATTGAATAAAAATAATACTTGGGACTTGGTTGAATTACTTAAGGATAAAAATGTTGTTCACTACAAGCCTGTATTCTGAAGAAAGGAAGACACATCAGGGATTGAAGATACAAAACATAAGGCGAGATTGGTAGCAAAGGGCTACAATCATATTCCAGGAGTTGACTTCACAAATGTGTTCTCACTAGTTGTAAAGTATAGCTCTTTTCGGGTTTTACTTGAAGTGGTGGCTAAGAATGACTTGGAGTTTGAGCAGATTATGTCAAAACAACATTCTTACATGGAGAACTTGAGGAGAACATTTACATACATCAATTAGAGGGTTTCATACTTTCTGAAAATGAAGAATGTGTACTTGATGAAGAAGTCCTTGTATGTACTGAAGCAGTCACCAAGGTAGTATTATAAAAAGTTCAATTCATTCATGACTACTATAGATTCATTAGAAGTAATTATGATAGTTGTGTACTTCAAGAAGGGAGATGGTTGATCGATTACATATTTGTTATTATATTTTAATGATATACTTTTAGCAGCCAATGATAAAGCAGAGGTCAAGAGGCTGAAATCTTAACTTAGTAGGGAATTTGATATGAAAGATTTGGGTACAGCAAGCAAGATTCTTGATATGGAAATCTTGAGGGATGAGAAAGCTAACAGATTGTAATTGAGTCAGAAGTGGTACATTGAGAATGTGGTTCAAATGTTCAATATACTGAATGACCACTTTAAATTATCATCTAACTTGTGTCCTTAGTCAGAGGAAAACATTGATTTTGTGTTTCGGGTTCCTTATTCCAATGCAGTTGGTTCGCTTATGTATAATATGGTTTGTACAAGACCAAATTTAACTCATGCAGTTAGTGCAGTTAGTAGATACATGACAAATCGCTGCAAGGAACATTGGAAAATAGTGTGGTGGATATTCAGATATTTGAGAGGTTCTTCTAATGCTTATTTGCATTTAGTAGAATTCATATGGAGTCATTGAGTATGTGGATTCAGATTATGTAAGAGATCTTAATAAGATGAGATCACTTACATGGTACGTGTTTACAATTGGAGGTTGTGCTATAAGTTGAAAAGCTACTTTACAGAATAAGCAGAGTACATGGCCATTACCGAGGCATGTAAGAAGGCTATATGGTTGAGAAGATTGATTGTCAAAATCAGTGAAGACTTGCAAATTTCTATAGTATATTGTGATAGTTAGAGTGCTATTTTCTTGACTAATGATCATATGTTTTATGAGAGAACTAAGCACATTGATGTGAGGTATTATTTTGTACGTGATGTGATTGCTCGTAGTGATATTGTACTGAGTATGGTTGATATCAAGGATAATCCTACTGATATGATGACAAAACAATTTTTCATTACTAATGCTCAAACTTATTATTCATTGAAGTGTTAGGCTATTTTAGTACTTAATTTATTTGTATTATTTATCAAGAGAGGAATTTCATTGTAAAATTACCTTGATAAAGTGTGGGTCATATTGAGGCCCTTTAAAGCTCAATCGTGTGGGTCATTTTGAGCTCTCGTAAAACTCAACATTGTATCGAATCGATACTCTTGTTTTTAAGTTATCGAAAGCGTTATAAAGGGTTGGATTGCACCATAAGTCAATCAATATAGTGAAAATACCTTATTCGTCCAGGAGAGCTTCATAACGGAGGACGTAGATTATTGCTTTGGATCGACCCTCCACAATTATATTGTTTGCATCATCTCTCCATTCTACTTATCACTTTTATATTTGTACTTATTGTTTGAATTAATCTATTTAATTCTTAATTGCTTGAATTTAGATTAATTCTTCAAAAAAGTTATAAAAACCAATTCACATTCTCTTGATTAGTTATTTTTGGACTATCAAAGAATTTCATTGTAAAATCACTTTGATAAAGTGTGGATCGTGTTAAAATCCCGTAAAGATCAACATTGTATAAGGATTGATGCTCTTGTTGTAAGTTACAATGTGAGTTATATTGAGGTCCCGTGAAAACTCAATAGTAAGTCATGTTGAGGTCTCGTAAAGCTCAAAATTGTATAAGAATCAATGCTCCTTATTTGTAAATTACTTGAAGTGTTTTAAATGATTGTATTACACCCTAAGTTAATCACATAGTGAAAAGACTTTGCTCTTACCGGAGAGCATGATAACAGAGGACATAGATCATTGCTTTTGATCGAACTTCTATAATTATATTGTTTACACAATCTCTTCCATTTATTTATAGCTTTTAAATTTGTACTTATTATTTGAATTAATCTATTTAATCTTTACTTACTTGAATTTAGATTAATTCTTTGAAAAAGTTTTACAAACCAATTCACCCCCTCTTTGTTAGTTATTTTTGGGCTATCGATTGGTATCAAAGTAAGGTGCTCATTTTGAAATTAAGATTCTACAATCTTGAACAATGGCTAACCATATATTTCCAAATCTTGAGGGACATTCTACAAATCGTCATCATTTTTTTATAGTACCCATTATAATTATTGAAAGGCTAAACTAACGATATTTATTCAATCAATAGATTATAATAGTTTGGAAATTATTGAATTTGGTCTTTGTGTACCTAAAAAGGTAATTAAAGAGGATGGTAAATCGGATCAAATTATTTCTAACCCTATTGAGGAATATAATGAAGTAGAAAAGCAAGAATTATCTTTAAATGTTAGAGCAAAAAATATACTTTATTTAGCTTTAAATAGAAATGAATTTAATCGTATTAGTACATATGATTCCACTTATAATATTTAGCATGTATTAGTAATTACTCATGTCGGAACTAGTCAAGTAAAAGAAACTAAGATAAATCTCTTAGTTAGAGATTTTGAAAATTTCTTTATGGAAGTGAATGAACCAATTGTTGACATGAACACTCGTTTTACCAATATTATTAATGATCTTAAAGACTTTGATCGAAAATTCACTAACGGTGAACTTGTGAGTAAAGTACTTAGGTCTCTTTCGAAGAATTGGAGCTCGTCGAAAATGTTGATAGAAAATACCAAAGATATCAACATGTATCGATTGGAAGAGTTTTATAGAACATTGATGACATATGAGATAAATCGTACTGAGACAAAAGAGAAGTCAATGAAAACCAAAGAAGAGAAAAGATGTCAAATTGCTTTAAAATTCATAATTGATGAAGGCACTTCAAGTGAAAATTTGAATGATGACGAATTTGATGATTTAGTTCTTCTTGTTAAGAAATTGAAAGGTCGTTGATTCCAAAAGAAAGAAGAAAAGAGCAATGAAAAGAATATATTCATAAAAAAGAAAGCACTCCAAGTAATATGGTATAAAAGTGACGATGATGATCATGAAACAGATAAAAGTTAAGAGAAAATTGACATGTGCTTCATGGCTATTGAAAATGAGGTAAATTCAAATGAAAATTGTTCATATGATGAATTGTCGACTTTTTATAGTGAAATTCTTGAAAATTTTGAAAAACTTGCTTTAAATCATTCGACCATTAGAAAGAATAATTATTTATTGAAAAATGAGGTAAATAAACTTTTGAAAATTTAAAATGATTTTGAAACAAGAAAAGCCGATTACGATTATTTAATTAAGAAGTATTTCTCTTTACGAAAAAAAAAATTAATTTAGATTTGACTGAAATTGTTCACAAATTTACTCAAAGCTAGAAAAATTTTGATTTAATGCTTGGTGAACAAAAATGTGTTTTCGATAAAGGAGATATTTGATACAAACCATTTTTAAAACAAAAAAGTATCTTGAAAATTTATTTGTTAAAGCCTCTAGTTTCCCCATTTCAAATTTCATATGTAATTTTTGCAATAAAAATGGACATGTGAATTTTAATTGTTCAATCAAAAAGAGGTTTCACTTTGAAAGAAAATACAAGTGGATTTCAAAGTTCACAAACACTAACAATTAAGGACCCAAAGTTATATGGGTATCAAAGAACAAAAATTGAATTATTTTTGTAAGAATCAAAGAAGATGGGAGCAAATGGTTCTTTGATAGTGAATTCTCAAGACACATGATCGGAGATAGAATGTTACCATCAAATTTCAAATAGAATGATGGGGTCATGATACATTCAGAGATAATGCAAAATGAAAAATTATTGGAATTGGAAACATTGCATTGTAAACTCCTTTCAAACATATGGATATTCAAGACCAAAGCAATGATAATCTGAAAGAGGAACACAAGAAAGAAGCAAACGTTCAACAAAATGGAGTAGAACCTACCGAAGTATCTAATGATCATACTCTACCAAAAGAATTGAGGTGTGTTTATTCTCACCCAAAAGAACTTATTATTTATTCATCCAAAAGGTATTACTACAAGAAATCATCTAAATAGTTGTGCTTTCATTTTGCAAATTGAACCAAATTTTTTTTTAAGGAAGTCGAGTTTGATAAGTTTGGATTATAGCTATGCAAAAACTAAATCAATTTGAAAGAAATCATATTTGAGATTTAGTTGTTAGACCAAATGATCAAATCGTTATTGGTACAAAATGAATTTTTAAAAATAAACGAGATAAAAATTAGATTATTGTGCGTAACAGGGTTACATTAGTGACCCAAGGTTGCAATCAAGAGGAAATTATTGATTTTGAAGAAACATTTGCACAAGTTGTTAGATTAGAGTCCATTCGCGTGTTTCTTGCAATCATTTGTTATAAATGATTTACTTTTTATCAAACAGATGTCAAAAGTGCATTTGTAAGTGACTTCATTCAAGAAGAACTTGTTGTTGAATAACCACCCGACTTTAAAAATCACAAGTATTCGGACTATGTTTTCAAATCGTATGGATTAATTAAACTAGCTAGTAAAACTAGAGAACGACCGAATGAGACTCGAGCTCGGCATAGATAGTTTGCAACTCTACGATTTTTTTTAAATTTTTGATTTTTTTAAAAACATTAAAACCATTCAAATTGATGTATATAATTTATAGACTTGGGTGCTTTGAGTTAATTCGATATATTTTGGACTCAATTTGCTTTTCTAAGTTATAAAAATGGTTTAATTTTGTTATGCTAATTTTGACACAATTTTTAATACAAATGAGTGTGCATTTTAATATTTAAGCGTGCATATGCGATCAACGAAATGAGTTGACTGCATTATCATGCACATATCTCAAATGCAAGGTGTTTCGAAATTGTATCGAACATATGCGGATATATACGAAGTATATACGTGCATTTTAGAATACTTTCTATATCCCATAAAGATAAACTTAATTTTTTTTCTAATATATCCTTACATTAAATAATAGTTTAAAAATGATTATTTCATATTTGTTGATAATAATAAAAATTAAGTAGGGACATTAGAAAATTAAAAATTTAACTATATATACTCTCAATAAAGAAAGTGATATATAATTTGGAACAAACGAAAAATGAAATTAAGTATATCTTTATGGAATGAACGAATTATTATACTTTTATTCCTCTTTGTACTCGATTGAATTAATCTTCACACACACACACACACCACTAATCAATCAATGTGCATGCGGCTTTGACTTTAACATAAGAGGCAAATTTAACTCTTTTCCTTCTCTATATGTGAACTAGTTTTGGGAAGCCATTTTATATATGTTACTTCTGTGATCTTAATGACGGAGCCGCCACGGCAAAGGCATAGACGCACGCTTGTGGTTTAAATTGTGTAATAGTGTTCTCTCAATAATGTAACACATGGTTGGCCGGTAGGCCCGTCTCGAAGTGCACGATCAAAACGAGTTGAATTTATTATGTTTACTTTTTTCTTTCAATTTTAATGTGGTGTTTGGCTCTTGGGGCCATTGCTCTAATTACAACATGACCCACCTTCAAACGTTGACCAGTGCACGTTCACATCTTTTTCGATAAAAGATTGAGCTTTGGATGATCAAATGGATGGAAATCATTTATGGGGACGAAGCTCCTAGAAAATATAAAGGCTAAGGACTTAAATTAAAGGTTAATGACCGAGTTTTGCCACACTCATAGGTTCGTGGACATCTGCTTAATTTTTTTTTTTTTCTAAATAACTTAAGAAATTAAGTCGTAATTGAAGTAATATTTTCTTATTTGAGGTCGATATTTGTTTTCTTATCTGTCCGTGATAGCTACGTGGGTCCATGATATGACTTGATTTGATTGTTCAATCTGGACTTTGGTATGCTTTTACTACATTTCTTTATCAAAGTTCATAATGTTTTGAGTAGATGAATTAACCACTATTAAATTAATAAAAATTATTTAATTGACAGCTATATATACAACAATAATTATGCTATATGTATATTATTCTTTATATTATTTTTACATTTTATCACGTGATAACATATCATTGAACAATTTAATTTTTAATGATTTTTTATTCGATTAACACTTGTCAACACATATCATGTCAATCATAGTATATATATAAAAAAGTATAAAGTGGTATTTTCCATACAACAATACATCTTCAAAGTAATCATTGTATGAATAATGCTACTCAAACAAGGATGCAACGCAGCACCTGTGTAGGTAATTTTTTTTTTTTTTTCCAAACTATTCCATGATGCTGCGCCACGTATTTTCCTATTTTTTAAAACTATGTCATTGAATCTATTTGTATAGCATGATCATTGTACAACTTGTCAATTTATCACAAGAGATAAGTAGTAGAGTAAAAAAAAAATGTCTCTAGAGCTTTTAACTAAAAAATATATTATCACGACTTTCATTTTACTATTTTTGCTTCTAAGGTGTCAAAGTTGTTACGTCGAAGATCAATAATTGCATAACTCTCAACTAAGCACTTACGTTAATTTGGAGTACAATGGATGACAGTGAGTGAAATTTGAAATTAAAATTGAAGTTCGATATTCCAATTGAGTCAAATTTAACCTAATTAAAACTTTTCTAAAGCAAAAATGGTTTATATTTTGTATATTACAGGATTCATTTTAACACAACTCCAGCCCATTTCAATTTTTCCTGTATAAATTTTTTTATATGTGAATTTCCTTTTTACGTGGATTTTTTTTTTTTTTTTTAAATCCAATCCCGAATCCTCCCCGTTTTAACATGTATAATACGCAATTTTAAGGGCAGGCACATTTTAATCAATTGCACATGTAATATTCAACTAGATATTTTTTATGAGCTAGGGTCTGATTATGTAAGGTAATGCGTCTAAATATATCGGTTTGATGTCAATGTTTTGGTTCTGCAAGGAAAATCTCTACAGTTTGATACTAAAATCCACGTGGTAATCAACCAAGTTACGTTCTTGATTGTCAAACTGATGCATTTTCATGTTAACACTTGGAAATTGAAAGTGTGAGGGGGCCCAGAAAGCCACCTCTTTACTGTTTTGTAACCATCTATATATGATTCATTCAAACATATATATCATAGTCAAGAATGATCGAAAATGAAGATAAGACGACCTGGAAACAGTGTTGATCTTGTTTGATTTGTTTAGCAGCCTATTTTTGGTGATTGTCATTAGAAGAGATAACGTTGATGACGAGATAGTGACGATGAAAATGGTGATATCAATGGCATAATATGGAAAATATTAACGACGGAATTATTGACACGTGCACATTATTTATAGTAAAGCCAACTATTGATGATATTGTATGACAAATATGGAAGATGCTTGGATTGCATTTGGGCAGTTCAAGATTATTGACTTAAGATAGAAGCATATATTGAACGAAGAACCCAATCAAAATTCATTGATTTACGTAGAATATTTAGAGTTCACAATCAAGACTATTTGTTGGTGCATGAATACCGAATAGTGATTCTTGGCAACAAAATCCCTTATTGTTTGAAAAATATCGATATTGGACCGACAAGAGTTGGAACAAATTTAACATCTATAATTTTATTCAATGCAATCTTTTATTTTAGATGACATCCCTTCAACATCTAGTCTTTTGAGATTCTGATGAGTGTACTTAAATATAAAACGTCTTGGAATTGCTTCAATTCTTGTTGGTCCAATATCGACATTCTTCGACACCATTGACTTTGTTGATCAAGAATTATTACTCAACTTCATGCACAAATCAATGAGTTTTGAATGTATTCTTTGTTTTATAAACACATTCACTTACGTCGAGAGGTGGCAAATGAGCCGAGTAGCTTGTTGGTTCAGCCGCTCGGCTCGTCAAAACATGGCTCGTGAGCTCGTGGGTATATGGGCCAAGTCGGCTCGACCAATTGCCACCACTACTTACATCAATTAGGATTTAAATTTTAGTAGAATTGGTTATTTTGAAGTTATTTTACTATTTTAATAAAGGTCAAGTTTAGTTTGTAGAGTTTTTAATTGAAAGAAGAACTATGATTCATTGTTTAACGAATTTATTAGGTTGAATAAATTAAAGAAAAGTCTCTTCGGAGTTTCTCAATGCTCGTGTCTATTATTTGACGATGTTTGTAAATCAATGAATCATCAACTTCAAATCTTCAAAATATTGTAAAAATGTAACGAATTTAAGAGTGCTAATAATTTTCCGACTAAATTATTGCCAAGTTAATTGAGGTTGACTGGATGAGATGGTGATGGATGGAAGAACCCGAACCAAGAATAAGAAATTCCAATATTTGAGAGGGAGCCATATGGTCCAGATTCATTTTCCAGTGGATTTTGATTAACAAAGATAGAAACAGTCAGTCCCTAATAATTTTGATTTAACAAGTAATCGAATTTTGAAGCCTAGAATTAATGTAGTGAAAGACTACAGGCTGTTTGACGTAATGTCTCTCGTTTTCAATTTCGAAATTAAACAGGGGCTGTGTAGAAAAGTAACAACTTTTTTGCTATATCCCACACGAGGTAGACAATTTGTGTAGAAAAGCCCCAACACTATTGTGGGAAAGAGCTGGTAGTTACATTTTGTCTCACTTTAATTATAATTTAATATTGGTACGCAATTAATTTTTCTTTTTGAAAAAGTTATGAATATTAGTTTACGATTTACAAAAGTATGTGGCTGTGGCCATGGCCGACTTGGCCTATTAGCTTCGTTAAGGTAAAAATATATTAGAAAATTAATTAAACTCCTCAAATAGGGCCAATGACAAGCCCAAAATCTAGGGGAGCATGTGCCCCCCGGATTTGGCCCTGTTTTTATAACAGGGTCCTTAAGGATGTCCCATCATTAACCAATTTAATTAATTAAAGATAATTATATTACCACTTCAAATCTAACTAACTACACTACAATTAAAACATATTTTCAATAAACTAGTGGGGGTGAACGTGAATGTTAATTGGTTAATGTTAAAAATAAGTATATGCAGAAATGATAGGATCTTGTGGATAGAACATCGAGCCATAAAATAACATTTTGATGTGTAACTTTCAACATTTACTCCCAGTTATGATTTCTTCATAATAAAATGGGTGGTTTTTAAACATATCTTGAACAATTCAATTTAAAATTAATCATATTTTGACTTCTTTCCACATTCGAGTTTC
>CAIGRB010041997.1:11605-22913 GCA_903798255.1 Fraxinus quadrangulata
CCAAAAATTTTCGGGTATTTAGTAAATGAAATCGTCGATTCCGAATAAAATTCTGAAACCGTTAAGGTTCGGTTCTGTTCTGTATTATAATTAAATTTTTTAACATTGAGAATCACCTGAAAGTAGATACTAATACTAATAACAAAAAGTAAATACAAATACCAAGTTCAATATTAACTTTTACAAATTAACGTAATCTATTTTAATAACATATAAATAACAAGTTGTCCAATACAAATTTCAAAAAGTAAATACTACTAGTAAAACTTCAATGATCCATATCAATAATTCATTTGATTCAAATCTTCAAGTCTACATAAAAAATGAAATATAAAAAAGAAGTCATAGAAATAAAATATTTTAAAGTATTGATAATACTTACCAACTATTTAATGTAATCATCAGTTGCTTGACTTGCCATACTAGCTACTAAGAAAATCTACAAGAAAAAATTGAAAAAAACACAATTAATAAACATAAATAAACTATATATAGACACACACACAATAGAAAATAAATGATAAAAGATTAAAAATAAAACTAATAATTAGGTCAAATAGTTAAAAAAAAAATTGTTAATTTGTTTAGAAAAAATAAAATAAATTGATTTATTGAATATTAAAAAAAAAAAGATCGGTTCTTGGGTTCTTGGTCGAGAATCGAGAATCGAACCAAACCCTTCGGTTCTCGATTCAGATAATCGTTCGGGTTTTTAATTTTAGAAAAATCGCTCGTTTCGATTCCGGTTCGATCTTTTTGCCCAACCCTACAATTGGATATGGAATAAGAACCGTATTTTGTTATCTTTATTTTTTATTACTTTTCTATTACACAAATTATTGACGAAACAAAAATTAGTGAAAATATTAAAACAATCTAGCAACCAATTGGTTTTCTTCTCGTCACCAAAGATATATAAAAACATGGCTGATCAAGAAATATGCATGAAAAGTAATACGAAAAGTAGAAGATAAAGCATCTTATCGACTTAATGAGATTATATATAATTGCAATCCATAAGAATCAAAATAAAAAGAATAATGCAACACAATAATCAGTATCATTGTTTCTTTACTTACTTATTGAAGCTGTTAGCAAATCAAATTATCACACTCATATGTATTAGTATGTCTGTACTTGGTCATTTAGTTATAAAGATTTTTACGTGTGACAAAGATATTTTATAGCAAAAGTTACATCCATAACCTTATATCCAATAATAGTCATAGTCTCCAACTATGTTTTGTGTTATGAATAATATAGATATAATACAAGAATAAGGCTTGATTAGACAATATTTATAAGCATGCATCACTTTCAAACCTACTAAATGATAGCCAAAAGTTAGACCACCAGTCAGGAAAAAAGCAACGACTATAGTATGCCCTTGGTTTCATGGTGCTAACTTTGCCCAATCATTTGCATTCAAAAAGAAAAACTAAACAGAAATATAGAAGTATGATAAAGCAATTACGATATCACCTTCACATTATCATTACTGTAAGAAACTATTAACAAAAGAAAAATATAACGATGTATAACATAATATTCTTTTTGAAGATTAACAACGATTATTAATATAAATGATACAACATTATAGATGCATAATCACTTTCGACGATAATCCTTAACTAAATTACATGCCACGACACAACCAGCTCATCTAACCAAACCAAAAGAGTAACCTAATATAGCTTACAAAAGAGAACAAGTTGACTTGGATATACCTCATTCTTTTCATTCACAATGAGAGTGCCGACGACGACTCGATGTCGGCGCTAGCCGACTGAGTATTTTCAATGTTGGGAAGCCAATTCACAAGCATTATCATTTAGGTTCTACTTGGTGATACTAAAATCCTTCCTGAAAAAAAAAATATTGGCGATAAGAAATAGAGGGCCAAATGAAGTAAAAGGGTAGTTACTCACAAGCTTCCTCGTCTCTTTGAGGATAAGATTTATACACCAAATAATTCTAACAAGAGACAAACTAACCTTAATAGTTGGCTCAAAAAGATTAACAAGCTCAATGGGGCATTTTAATCCAAACGCCTATTTTCCGTTGCAAAAACATCCACCTAATACTTGGCACATGAAAATATACTTTCTTTCCTTTTTGCTGAACTTCTCCTCCTTCAGACTAAAAATACGCAATGGTTAACAAAATTTCTCAAAAGCTGAATGGTTATCAACTCAAAAGTCACATTTTTGTAGATACCATAAACATCACCACCTTGAAACTTAGGAGCTGCAAATGGAACTTATCTTGTCTTTCCTCCACATATATCTAATCCATAAAATTGTTATTTTAGTTTACAGTCATTTTCCTAATGCCCTTATCCACCTCAACACATGTTTCTCCTCCTCTGTTCTCCTCGAAGAGGGAGAACAAATCCAAAATGTGAAATATAATATATTCATTTTCTAAAAGGGAAAATCACCACCTAATCATCATACTGCATAAATGTCAAGATCTATAAACTGCATTTGGCATGTCGTAAACAGAATGTCAGTGGCCACCTGCTCAATGTGCAGCAACAATCAGTAAAACTGAACAAAAGTTTCCATGGCAATTAAAAAAAAATTTGATTATGCAATAAATGCCAACCATTAAATCTTTATTGTCTTTCTTCTCTTAATTATTTTCTGAATCCCAGTATTTCACTTACCTTGCAAAACTCATTTTCAGTTTCGTTCTTAAATCTAAATAAACTTAATTTTCCAACCATATTAGTTCCTGTTTGACAAACATTATTATTTTGAGAAAATGGAGTTTTGAAGTGATTTTTTGGAGGATGTGCGGTGAGAAAGTATGAAAAAAATTTGGGCTTACATACAAAATATTTAATTGTGTAAATACGGTTAAAAATGAGTATGAAAATTAAAAATTTTTGAAATAATTGTTGTCAAACAGGAGCTTAGTATCAAGTTTCAACATTAGAAGCGTATATATCAATCGTTGACAGCATAAATGCAAAATATTGCACTTTCATTTGTTTTTTTTTTATTATTATTATTTAAGGAATGAAAACTTTAATCAATCACCACTCACTTATGGCGAAGGAATATCGTGGCAACAGATCCAATAAAACAACATAAGAGCCAAAAAAGCCATAAAGGCCCTAATCAAGCAAGTAAAAACAAACACATCAACCTTACAACTATTGCCTAATGTTGGGAAAACCAAGCTTATTCATATGAATAATACCTTTTAACAAATTTGGTATTTGGTCTAAGTGCATGTACCTCATCATGAGACCATCCGCCCTTTGTCCGGCTAGAAGATCTACTGCTCTATTTGCTTCTCTATACTGATGAGAGATAGTGAAAATGATGCCACTAAGCAACTTTAATAACTCATCCCAATAATCCCACAAATACCAAATCTTACATAAACGGTGTGTTAAACAATTTACCACTACTGCTGAATCACACTCAATCTCCACCCGTTGAAAACCCATCTCTTTACATAGCTCTACCCCAGTAATGACAACACGCAATTTCAATTCATTGTTGCTTCCATAACCATATTTAACACAAACCAGCAATCAAATTACCATAATGGTCCCTAATCACCCCCACCTCCACAAGGTCCTGGTTTACCAACACAATTCCCATCTACATTGAGTTCTACCCAACCAGCAGTAGGTTTCCTCCAAGAAACTAAAAGGGTTGGTTTGCTCACCTTAGAACCCATAGGCAGCTCTAAAGCTTTGAGAAGTTCATAGTCTGTTTTGCTTTGTTTTGAAACTTTAACTATTTCTTCAGCAAGGAAACGCAACCAAACCTTTATAGCAAGCCATACCTCCTCCGCAGATTCTCGATTCCCTTCCATACGTGCCTTGCATCGACGTCCCCAAGGCTTCCATGTTATCGAACTTGGTAATAGCCCTATTAAACTTCCACACTGTGAAACATTTTTAGCACATGTAAACCATCGATTAATTCTTGTCCACCATGATTGTGCCTCCAAGTAGTACACTCCCAAGGCCAAAGAGGCCCATTTCCAAACTGCTTTAGCAATATCACCCGAGTTGAGCACATGATCAAGTGTTTCCACTTGTCCCTTATCACAACAATCACAACGTGAAACTAGAGCAACCCTTGTTGATCTCACCCTAGAGTCCACACTTAAACAGTTAAACTTACCTTTCCACATGCAAACAGACACTTTTTTGGGTAGAAATTTATGCCATATCCATTTCATCAAAGGAATCTCTGGACTCCTCACCCTTACAATATCCCAAGCACTTGAAGTTGAGAATTCTCCATTACCATTCGGCTTCCATATGATCATATCACTTCCTTCTTTTCTAGCCCCAATGGTTTGAACTACTTACACTACCTTCGTCTCATCCACTAGCTCTATAAGATAAGTGAAATCCTATCCATCTTCAATCCAACGATCTCTAAACTAAAGTCTTGGGTTAGTTACCTCCAAAACATACTCACTTAAAGCCACTCGCTAACCAGCAACCATACCAAAAGGATGCCGACCCTTCTTTAATCCTCCATTTCGAATTCTCATATACCTTAGGTAGAACATTTACGATTGATCTCCACAAACTAGATCCTTTATTATTAGAGTTCAGTAATAGAAGTCTACTCTTTACATATTGGCACGGAAAAAACTAGACCACAAACTGTTAGTAGTCATAAGATGCCATGCAAGTTTCATATGGAGAGATCTTTGAATTGCAGCAAAATCACGTACCCCAAGTCCACCCTCTATAATTGGCATGCATATTGTAGACCAAGCACGCCATTTTTTTTTTTCTGTTTTCCATTACTCTCACCCCAAAAGAATGTGGATAATAAAATGTTCATATTATTGAGAATTGTCTTCGGCACATTAACCACAACCAATAAATGTGTTGCCATACAAGACAAGACATGATGGACTAAAACAAAACGACCCCCTTAAGAAAGTAGCCTCATTTTCTAACCTGCAATCTTGGTGTGAATTTTGGCAACCAAAGTCTTCAAATGTCTAGCCGTAAGACGACCAAAGATAATAGGCACTCCTAAATAAACCATTGGAAAATGCCCCTTATTAAAACCTGTTAACCGAAGCAAACCTCTCTTCCTTGTATAGATGATCATTTTAGAAAAGTAAATAGTCGATTTCTCAATATTTATCAATTGTCCCGACCACTTTTCATAAGTATTCAGAGTCTTCATGAGCAATTTCATAGATTTTCTTCCTCCATTCGTAAACACTACCACATCATTGGCATATAATAGATGAAAAACTAAAGGGGCCCCAACAGGGTGATAGAACTTCCCAATTCTGCCATCCTCATACCTTTTACATAAAAGACGTGATAAAACCTCTTCCATAATGATGAACAAATAAGGAGACAAAGGGTCAACTTGACAAAGCCCTCTACTTGATTTGAAGAAACCTTTATAGGTCCCATTCATCATTATTGAAAACCAAGGAGTGGTAACAAACTCAGCCACCAAATCACAAAACCTTCTAGAGAAACCAAATGCTTCAAGCACATGCAGTAAGAACCTCCAATCTACTCTATCATAAGCCTTTGCTATGTCAATTTTTAGCATAACATTACAACCTCTGATTTTTCGATTCAAAGAGTAGACCATTTCCTAAGTAATGATGATATTCTCAAAAATACTTCTTCCTAGGATAAACGCACCCTGTTCAGGGGAGACAATCTTTGGGAGTAACCGTGTCATTCGCTTGACAAGGATTTTCGAAAAAAATTTGTAAGCCATAGAACATAGACTAATAGGTCTAAACTTATCAAAGCTCCCAGGTTTATCCATTTTCGAATTAAGACAATGAATGAAGATGCGTAAAATCTAGGTGGAGAGCTACCCTTAAAAAATTCTCTAGCTGCCTCCACCAAGTCAGCCTTCACTAAATCCCAACAAGATGTATAAAAACCAGCTCCAAATCCATCAGGCCCGGGGCTACTCTCTGCTGGTATAGAAAAAATTGCATCCTTCACCTCTTCTTCCATTGGTTCCACGCATAGAAGTTCATTGTCCTCCACTGATACAATTGCGGAAATAAGGGAAGCCAAATCTCCCTGCTCGCTTGTCCCATTATCACGCAAAATATGTTCAAAATAATTAATATCACCATTATGAACCTCTTCTGGGGAAGCTAATACTGTCCCATCAGTCAAACACATGGAAGAGATATGTAAAGACCTCTTTTTATTAATAACTGCATGAAATTTTTTTGAATGTTGGTCACCTTCTGCAAGCCATTTCTTCTTTGCTTTTTGTGCTAGTCTAGTCTCCTCCCTACTCTCCCAACGCTGAAGCCTAACCTTTGTGGCAAGAAATTCAACCTCTAAATTCGGATCAAACCCACATTGCCACTGATTTTCCAGTACCTCAACATTTTCCTCCAACTCCTTAATGTGGTGAGTAACATGACCAAAAACTTGTTTATTCCAACTTCACAAAGCCAACTTTGTTTTTTTCAATTTAGCTGCCAACTTCCAAAGTCCCACACTATTCTCCGGCTCTTTCCAAACCAGTAACCATCTGTTTAAAAGTGTCATGAGTACTCCAATAACTGAGTTTAAATAAAATATGCAAACAAATTCAATACCAGCTATCTCCAACAGGAAAGAAAGGCTTTAATTAAAGAAACAAAGATACCATCATCCACAAGCTCATTGGTCATTTCTACATGAATCATGTATGGTCATCATTCCTAGCCTCAATAATCTCGCCACTTGCTGATTTTGCTTCTCTGATAACACCTACGATATAGAGGAGGAACTCTTAGAGAATCTGCTATTCAAGCAAATTCCAAATATAACCTTGGACAATTTCCCTGAAATATCCATGCTTAAATACTATAGTAGACTCCATCTTTGGTAATATGAAATAAAGCAATTGAAGATGGATCGATGGAAAGGAACTTATTCAAAAAGGGAAAAAAACTTAATGAAAATGGAAAGAGATGCATATTCACAATCTAGCTCGAAGTTTTGTAAGTATTTTATAAAAAAAAGGGTCATAAAACTCTTTCAATATTAGTATATTTTAATATACGAATTTCATTTTTTTAATTTTAATCATAGTTTAATTTTCTCCTCCCTTTAACCCATTATAATAAGTTGTGAGAATTTCACATTCGACATCCACTATTTATGTTCCAAAACAAACAACTTGAATAAACACCATTGAGGCGATTATATTCCATCTTCAATTGAGTTTTTAATTTCTTATTTTTCTTGCGTGTTTAAGTGATTTTAAAATCATCAATAAAGCCCTCACTCATAAGGGCGAGAACTGAAAAATCAAATTTAAACTTGTGCATTTTGTTAACTTTAAGCTTGTGTAAACAAGCTTGTGTACATATTTGGAAAATGTGATAAGTGTTTGATATTATGCTTTATCATTTTTACATATTAAAAAACTTACATCTTATTACAATATAGTTTTCAATTAGTACATTGCAACAAATTTACATTATAATCTAATCCAATTAAAAAATGAAAGAGAAAAAAAGTGTACACACCCATCTTCAATTTACTCATCTTATTCCATTTCTCTCTCGACAACCTTTTTAATTGTTGCTCACAATTTTAGGCTAATAAAAGAATATGTATCTCAAAATGTTAGTTGAAATTTTAGTGAAAACGTTATTGTTAACACTGTAAAAAAAAAATGCCACACGGAGACCTCAGTGCCACACGGTGTCCGGACTTTTTTTTCTCCTTCTAGAGCGAACATTTTATCGGTTAATATTCTTATTATTACACAACCATTGAATTTGCTAATTTACCAAATATCAAACACCATTTAACCCTTTGAAAATTTAAAATTCGACTCCAGAAAAATAGATAAAGAAGAAGCAGAAACTCACATTTGTGCTACGACTACAAGCTGTTGGTCTAGTTCTGAAGAATCAAAAGTTTCCTTGACTATCAAAATATCTGACTCCGTCCAACTTCTTCTCTTTGATGTGTGAGTTGATGAGGCCGATGATATCACACTATCTGTATCACTACCATTATCAACAGAACTTGGCCCACTTTTTTTTTTTTTTTTATTTTTTTTTTTTTTGCTTTGGCACCAATATTATAGTTTTTTTCTCAGGATAAGGTATTCCAGTATGGCATTTCTCTATCTTGATTCCTTCTAGATAGGCTTTTGAAGTGCTCAAAGAGCGGATTCTTCTTCGAGATCTACACTCTAAGCCCTCACTTCCTTTTCTTAATGACTCTGAATCAAATACCGCTCGCGCAATCTTGCTTGAATCAGATGAACTTTTAAGTATCTTTTTCTCCAAAATGACACTCTTTTCGACACTAGAATCAAGAATAGATGCCTGAAGAAACTTCTCCAACTTTCCTAGTAAAACAATATCTTCAAGAGTTCCTTTACATAGATGTCTCCCCGGAACAGAGGTTATGCCTCTAAGCAACGGAATTGGAGTGGCCTTCTCTAACTTTTTCACATATAGTTATTACCCCAAGTTTTAATTTGTTACCTAAGTCATCTCATCCTCTTCATCAGGCAAAGAAACAAACATTTTGTGTACCATATCTGAAACCTTTAAGAAAAATCCTCTATTAGGCCATAAATTACCTTCTTCCAGTAAAGGAATTATGCTTCTGATTTGTAATAATAAAGGTTTCTGCACATCGTCTAAATCCTTTTCTTCCATTCCATCTGAAGGGAATTGGCACAATGATACCAAACAACTGTTGAGCTAGATTCTTTGATTAACCAGTTGACTGCCTTATTTTTAAATGGTGCAAAAACGTGTTTGAGGAATGCTTAAAGCAGTGTTTTACTTACCTATTTAAATGGATACTCTTGATGTCACCAAGAGTAATCTCCAAGACCGTTAGATTGAGAACCTTTGTGTGACTCATATATAATGGCTTCCTAGGGTTTCAACATGGCAATTGGTTTCTGATATTTTCTCTCTTGTTTTGTTGCGCCGTTCGACTTTCTCTCATTCTCTCTGTAGAAATCAAAACTCTCATTTGATTTCGTTCTCTCTCAAATATTGTAATCTTGAGTGATTTCTTTTTGAGTTGAGTGGTTTGTTCTTGTGTGAACTGTTGTTTGAGTGAAAGTTGAGTTCTTTTGTGATATACGGGTTTAATTTGAGTGTCCAAATCTTGTAATCTTCACTTTGGTTGTGATTTCGTTCGAATGGTGGTTGTTCTTCAGTGGTTGAGGCACTGATCGATTGTTTTTTGGCTTGAGGGTTTTGATTAATAAAATCGCTTTACTCTTTGGTTATTTTTCGTTGATTTACAGTTTATAGTTTGTTGTTCTTGTGCTAATACTTTGTGAATCTCCTCCTATAACCATCTCTTCGAGAAGCTTTGAAAGAACCCCTTTCTTCAAAGAAACCATATTTATGCGAATAATCAATGTATCAAAAATGTCCAAATCAAACCTAAAAGAAACCTGACAAAACAGAGAAACTATTGATATAGGTTGGATCAAATGGTCGATATTCAGTCCCAAAATCTCAAAAAAAACCTCATTCAAGTCAATTTCTGGAAACCAAAAGAACTTGTAACTGAAAAGAATTAATATAAATGAATGGCTATATAATAACATAAAGAAAGAGGGGAACATCTAATATAAACCTGAGGTGTTACTCTCTGGAGTTTCTGTTGGGAATAAGCAATGAGAAATGGAAGAGAATGGGTAGTGAAAGCATTGAAAGGGGAGCCATAGACATGGTAATTCGGCGCACTGGTTGTTGTGAATTAATGGTGGTGGATTGATGAATGATGGGAGCGGTATGAATGAAGTTAATTGCGTGTGAAAATGGAAGATGGGACAAGTTGCATGAAGAGGAGGAGATGCGAGAAAATTTCAGCAAAAAAAAATATTTTTGTCGACGATGGGAAATCGCAACACGTGATGCCAAGTTTTTTTGCTCTTTTATATTGTAGTGATACACAACAAATTTACAATTATAGTCCAACTAAAAGAATAATTATCTTACCGCCACAAATATTATTTCTTACACTACTTTTTATGCACACACTAATTAAAATATACTTTTCATAAACACGCCATCTCGCATAAAGATGAAGAATCGCCAAAAA
Organism: Fraxinus quadrangulata; assembly: GCA_903798255.1. Lineage (NCBI taxonomy): Eukaryota > Viridiplantae > Streptophyta > Magnoliopsida > Lamiales > Oleaceae > Fraxinus > Fraxinus quadrangulata. Next base: position 21,675 of record CAIGRB010041997.1, read on the forward strand.
AATCAACACCCCAAACAGTATAATTATCACACTCAACGTGGTTTTACCACACACAGCATAATATTTTTTTGGGCATAGATTCAATCTGCATATCGGCATCAATATTATTACTCATTTCAACCCAAAACTCACAAAACCCAAAATATAAAACTGCAAGATTTCGGGAAATTAAAAAGGGTTTTCAAGAATGACCCTTTTCAAAAACTGAAAATCCAGTCCATCAGACGGTAAAAGTAAAGAGAATTTATTTGGATCTATCTTTATTTGGTTGTTGTAGAATTTCAAATCCTTGTGCAGTTTTTGATGATGTTGCTCTAGAATAAAACACATTGTGGTGGTTGTATGAATCTTTGGATATTTTGAGTTATGAATCTTTAAATATGGATTATATATCTTTTGGGGTGTACAGATTTTGATAATGGAATAAATTATGTCATTTTATCAGTAAGTATTTGTGTAAATAAGAAAATTATAACACTTATTGTGAGCAACCTTAATTAAACTAAATATTTGCTTTAATAATCTAATTGTTTTGTTTATGCTGGAACTTTAGATTTAAATCTATATGGTCAAAGACGCCAAATTAATTGACCATACTATGTTTACTTGTCAACAAAGGAACTTGAAAAGATAGCTAGCTACCTCCCCAAGTATAAAAGTAGTATTAATAAAAGAAACTATTGAGAGTTTCTCTATCGTAGTAAATCAATGAATTGTTGACCATTTAAATTCTCGAATATTCGTTAAATCAACAAATTATTTTTCTTTCTTCTTCTTGCTGGATCAAGTTCCTCCCTTTGATTATTGCTCAAATCTGTCACTCTAAATTGAGTCCAAATGTCCAAGGTCATCAGTTCATCTACAATCACCACAATAAAGTTGTCAACAATTTAGAAATAAAAGGTTGCAAACCTGCCAATCTCTTTAAGGTCAACGGATTCTAGCATGCTTAGCAGTATTCTAGCTATGGAAGGTCTAATATCATGTACATTTTGGTCTTCGTCTTTGTGATCAAAACAATAGGGAATTTTTCTTAACATATATCACGACCGTTAATAAATTGATTTGCAGAAAAACCTAATTGAATCTTGACATTCATAAGTGGATTTATATCCACTCCCATTATAGATGCTTCCATGGATACATTATTTTAGAAAGCTGTTTCTTCCAACTTAGAGAAGTTTAGTTTCCTTAGTGGAATCAGAAATTCAATATGATGGGCACATTTCAACCAGCTAC
>CAIGRB010042009.1:14023-37438 GCA_903798255.1 Fraxinus quadrangulata
GGAATTGACATCTCATGTCGGTGGATCTAGATTGTGGACCATTCATTCACTCGAAGATATATCGACTATGGAAGAAGGGATTAAAGAGAATAATGTGTTGATCACAACGAAATCAAATGAGGATGTGGCAATCAATGAGAATTAAATCAACTCACATTTTTCCCACTTTATGATTGTCAAAAAATTGATTTTGTGATTAAGCCCGATGTTGGAGTGGAAGTCTACATAATTGAATTGAATCGGATGAAATAAAAAAATCCTATTACATCGAAAAGGGTAAAGTAGAAGTTTCGAGACTAAATGAAAATGGGATCAAAGCCAAACAAAGGAAAATGGGCAACGCATCCAAGCCTTCTTTAGGTGTCCGTGATTCAATTGTCAAAGTCGAGCTAAAGACTATAAAAAAAAGCGCTTCTTGGGAGGCAACCCAATCTTTTTTTTTTTTGCTTTTTGTTTATTCCGATTTTGAGTTTTAGGATAATTTAATTTATTTTAATTTTATTTGTAACTCATGATCCATACCCTATTTCCCTTTAGATTTTCGATATATTAGTTGGTTTATTAGATATTAGAGGTACGTAACATTTGTGTCAGTTATTTAATCTTAATGCTTTATTTGATTTTTCAAGAACACGATATTGCGGAACATTTAAACCAATATTTATCAATGAGACAAAGGGAGCAATAGGAAAGCTAGCCATTGAATTACATGCCTTATCAGGAGAGTCTTTTCTTCACTTTCTTCCTCACTCCTTTATATGCAGATTTAGGATTAAAGTCATTGAGGACAATGTCTAATTTAAGTTTGGGGGTGAAAAATATGAGTTTTCATTTTTTTATGTCTTTTTGTGTGCTTTCATTTTTCTTATGTGTTTTTGTGTGCTTTACTGTTTTAGTACAAAAAAATTCTTTTTATGTGCTTGTATGAGTTAGTTGGTCTGATTGGCAATGACAAATATATTGAATCATGAATTGATCTATGAATGGTGAGTAAGTTGCATGCTTAGATTAATTTTTATTTTTTCATGTGAAATTTAATATATATTGAGCACATGAATTAAGTTAAGTATTGTGTAGGAATGAGCTGATTTCATAATTGAATAGGTTAAAATAGTGGACCATAGATGTTAAACCCCAAATCACTAAATTTTACATACTTGGACCAAATTTAGAATAGTTTGGGGGGATTTCACTTAAGTAAGAAGATGTTGAGATAAATATGGATTCCATGTGTGAAATTAAAAATCTTGTGTGGATTGTCTAAAGTCAATATGATGCAATTATGTGAAAATCTCAAGTTAGAGGCCGTTTTACTTGAATGTGTGTTAAGTAAGGGACATTGCACTAATCAATGCATAAAAAAAATATTTTATTAGAAAATTTCTTTTCGTAGCCTTTATGACTCGAGCAACTAAACTTGCAAAAGTTTTTAAAATCTAGTGTCCTATGGTCATCTGAATTGGGAGTCATCGATTGAAAACTTATTACATGAGTCATTTAGAAAGTTTAAAGGAAAGAATGCTTCAAATAAAGAAAAAAATTATTTTAAGAAAAATTTCAGAAAAAGTAGGTACATGAAATAGAAGACGCACCAAATGTCTTGGTTAAGTCACAAACACTTATTTAAGAAAGTTTATTTTTGATAAGAGATTGTTAGCCTAGCTAAGTCCTAGAGATTGAAGCAATCAAACATAATGGAGATTCCTTATTTATTGAAATGTTGAACTGCGTTTGATGAAATTTTGTCAAACTAGAGAGGTGGGGATAGTAAAAAAAATCCAACTTTAATTCACACATTTGGAAAAGAGTGAAAAAAATAAGTTTGGAAGTGTGTGAATCTTACGAGTAATGAAAGAACATATTTGACCATTGAGAGTTGGGAATTGAAACAACTTATGAATTCATAATACTATACTTAATTCTTCACACATACACATCGATTTTACAATGAAAAAAGTGGATTTTAATTTTTGTATTGTGATTTTGAAGTTGTGCATAGTTTTGTTACTATGATTTCAATCCCGAGATAAAAAGTCAGGTTTGCTAGCTAAATCTTATTGTTTTACTTGATTGACTGGCCACCAATTAGGTAATTAGTATGTCGTGTTTATGTGTTTGTTAGACTTTAGTTTTGTTTGATGTCAAACAAAGACTCAAGTTTGGGAGTGTGATAAGTGTAGTTTCTACACTTATTCGAGACCCTAAATGATGATATTTTATTATTTTTTGATAAAATTCTACCTAATTTATGTTATATTGTATCTTTGTAGGTAAAANATTTTTGGACCAAATTTAGAATTTGTAGGGAGGATTGCACTATTGCGGGAAGATGTTGAGATAAAAAGGGGTTCCATGTGTGAAATTAAAAAGCTTTTGTGGATTGTCTAAAGTCAATATGATGCAATTATGTGAAAATCTCAAGTTAGAGGCCGTTTTACTTGAATGTGTGTTAAGTAAGGGACATTGCACTAATCAATGCATAAAAAAAATATTTTATTAGAAAATTTCTTTTCGTAGCCTTTATGACTCGAGCAACTAAACTTGCAAAAGTTTTTAAAATCTAGTGTCCTATGGTCATCTGACTTGGGAGTCATCGATTGAAAACTTATTACATGAGTCATTTAGAAAGTTTAAAGGAAAGAATGCTTCAAATAAAGAAAAAAATTATTTTAAGAAAAATTTCAGAAAAAGTAGGTACATGAAATAGAAGACGCACCAAATGTCTTGGTTAAGTCACAAACACTTATTTAAGAAAGTTTATTTTTGATAAGAGATTGTTAGCCTAGCTAAGTCCTAGAGATTGAAGCAATCAAACATAATGGAGATTCCTTATTTATTGAAATGTTGAACTGCGTTTGATGAAATTTTGTCAAACTAGAGAGGTGGGGATAGTAAAAAAAATCCAACTTTAATTCACACATTTGGAAAAGAGTGAAAAAAATAAGTTTGGAAGTGTGTGAATCTTACGAGTAATGAAAGAACATATTTGACCATTGAGAGTTGGGAATTGAAACAACTTATGAATTCATAATACTATACTTAATTCTTCACACATACACATCGATTTTACAATGAAAAAAGTGGATTTTAATTTTTGTATTGTGATTTTGAAGTTGTGCATAGTTTTGTTACTATGATTTCAATCCCGAGATAAAAAGTCAGGTTTGCTAGCTAAATCTTATTGTTTTACTTGATTGACTGGCCACCAATTAGGTAATTAGTATGTCGTGTTTATGTGTTTGTTAGACTTTAGTTTTGTTTGATGTCAAACAAAGACTCAAGTTTGGGAGTGTGATAAGTGTAGTTTCTACACTTATTCGAGACCCTAAATGATGATATTTTATTATTTTTTGATAAAATTCTACCTAATTTATGTTATATTGTATCTTTGTAGGTAAAACTTTATGTTTGATGAAAAATTGGAGAAAATAAGTTAAAAATGACGAAAATGGCAAGATACAAAGTTTGGGGGACTAAAGTATAAATACTCAAAAGTTGTGTCGAAGATGAAGGTGCGAAATGCGAGGGGTCAAATGGATACAACTAAAAGTTAAAATGAGTGAAAATATGATCAAAATATTTTCACAAATCAATTTTCAACCGCACAAGGATGTCCAAATTTTTAGTTGGATACTAAGACCTATTTTTGCCCCCATAAACGTTCGAATTGAAAAAGAGTTATTTCTAGTAAAGATATAGCCATTTGAGTTATCTTTTCAAAACATTTTGAATCGCCTTAATTGGATATCGGGAGAAAAGTTATGACAAAAATACTAAAACAGACGTAGAGTTTGGGACAGTGACTCAGCTCCCAGGCGCTACGACGAGATACCAGAAATAGAAACGCAGCGCCCAAGCGCTCATTCATAGCGCCTAGGCGCTACACATGAAGGGAACACGGCGCCTAGGCGCTGTCTCCTAGTGCTTAGCGCTACGCCCCAGTTTTAGGGTTACGATGTTTTGGCCCGCGAAAAGCCCAAAAAGACTCCAAATTTTGGAAAATCGTGTAGGGAAGTATAAATAGAAGAAATTAGGAAACTTTCAGGGATTCCACATATTGAGAAAACAAAGATACAACTAGAGATTGAAAAGCACAATTCAAATGAGGAAAACATCAAGGAATTCAAGCCTTGAAATATTGATTGGAAGAAGAAGAAGATCTTGCTCCAAGCTTTATTTCTTTTTCTACATATATTCAAAATTCGGTGATGTATTCAATAACTACTTTTAGTTTTTCTTTTTCATTTAGTATGAATAACTAAATTCTATATTAGGGTGAACGATGTATCAATTTGAAAATATTTATGTCTTTTATTCAAGATTCTTGGTATTTTCTCGTTCATGTGTTGATTTTACTACAAGTTTAATGTATTAAATTACTTGATCACTAATTTGATGACTTTGTGAATCTTTTATGAATCGAGAAGTGAGTTTGAAATTTAGACCATATAGTAAAATTTTGTACCTTAATATAACGTGTAGAGATACATATACTAAATATTGCGATCATACATGAATTTTTAGAACTAATATTTCGTTTAACTAAATTAAATTCGCATAGATATATGTGATTGAAATAGTTAAATAGGTTCAATGAAAACTCGAGAGGCGTAAATTGAATACCATAGAAGAATTCGATTGAACACTACATTAGGCTTTTAAATCTTGAATTATGATTTAAATGTGATCAATAGGTGAAATTATTTGTCCCTAATTTTCATCTATTATTTGAAATCTCAACAAATATTTGTGTACATTTAATTAATTTAAACTGTTTAAATAAAAAAATCACACCAACGCATAAATCTTTTTTTTTTTACTTCCATCAAATAAGATTTAGAAAAATTTAATTAAGGTCTAAAGTATAGTCTCCGTGGGAACGATAATCTGGATTCAAATGTCCACTATATTACTTGTTACGATATCGTATATTTGCGATATAAAAAACGCAACATATTACATTCTTAGAAATTTAGAAAGATGTGGAACACACTAAAGGAAAATATAAGAAGGAAAAAAAAAACAAAATTTTTATTGTGAAACAAACAAGATATCAGAATAGCTCTGATATGACTTCTCGTGAAACAAACCACCGAATTGAGATATTGAAATTATATGGCACAATAATAAAATATTTTATCACACAAAGAATAATAAAAACAAGAAATATGACACGAATTAAGAGATTTTATTGACTCAAGAATAATGGAGAATAGAGAAAATTACAATGGATCCTATAATTCTAGTAATCATATATCTCACGCACATAAATCGTATAGAAGAGCCTAATATTTATAGGGAATGTATAGGGACGTCCAAACCCTTTTAGTAGAGTTGTTGATGAATTAGGATGCCAAAAAATGGAGTCCAAAACGAAAAAGGAGAGAAAAACGCGAAAAACCCGAAACATGTCGATGGGTGGTGCGGCTCCTCATTCGGGCGCCGAGTTTTGCCCGGACAATATTTTTTTTTTACAAATTATTTTCTTCATCTCAAACTCTTCTTCAAATCCAATACCAAATTTTCAACTCTCAATAGGCTTCCAAAATAAAATTTCAACTTAATATAGGATTCCAATAGTATTCTAAACTTGAATTCTCCTTGATGTGCATTTCAATTAGAATTCTTTCATTACTTCAACAAAGAATTCGGGTCACACCTAAATTCTAACAATTTCCACCTGGATACGAATTCTACCAAGGAATGAACGCAACAATTACCAAAAATTAATTTCTCCAACAAAAACACAAAACTCCACATCTTTCAATGAATTCAAGTACCACTCTTGGAGAATTATCTCATATTCCCAAAAATCATAATGATTTTATAATTTACCAAAATGGACTGTATCACACCTCAAAACATAATCAAATCTAAATGCTTTTAAAAAAGGTCCCTTACTAGATTGTACGCATTCTACTCCATTTAAAGCATGCTCAAAAAAATCAGTATCCACATACCCTTTTCCGTTTCGTCCGTCCTTAACAATTCAATACAATGGCACCGTAGGTAATTGTGGTAAAGTGGCATTATCCATATCTCCTGAACTCCACTGAGCAGTATTCTTCAAATTCGACACTTTACAAGCTCCTAAAGGTATTGTACCAAATTGAATGTGCACCACGGTACTGAATCTGTGTTGATTGACTCTTCTAAATTCTACACGATCCTACAAGATGTATAATTGAGACATTTTCTTTCCCTCCAATACAATATGGATACCCTTACGTTCTTCAAATCTCCACCTCCACCAAAGAACTCATAACCTTTTGAATCAAGGATAGACAACGAGATGAGATTCTTCTTCAAATCTAGAACATGTGGAATCTGGCCAAATGTTCTAGTTGTTCCATCCAAAATCTTCAATCTGGATGTACCAATTCCAGCAACTCGACAAGGTGCGTTGTTTCCCATAACCACGACATCTTTGAAAATAGTTTCATATGTAGTAAACAAGTCCTTATTAGGACACATATGAAATACACATGCTGATTCAAGAATCCAATCCTCCTTTGGTTTAGACTCGATGTTAGAAATAGCCAAGAGATCTTCATCAATATTCTCCACGAGGTCTGCTTCGCTTGAAGTATCTGATTGTTTCCCAGATTGACTTGCTGCCAACATTTATTTATTCTACAATTTGTAGCAATCCTTCTTTATGTGCCCCTTCTTCTTACAGTAGTTACAAATTTGATTACTGAATTTTATCTACCACTTCCAGAACCACCATGAGCAATCAGACATTCTTCATCTTTGAACTCACAAATCAGATGCTTCATTTTCTCTTTTGAATACAAAGTATCATACATATCTTCTTTAGTGATAATATCACGACTATATAAGATCGTGTCTCTGAATGAAGAAAACGAAGCAGGTAACAACACAATAGAATCAAGGCCAATTCTTCTTCATCATACCCTACTTCCAAAGTTTCTAAATCAACGATAATCTCTTCAAATATAGCCAGGTGATCTTCTAATGATCATCCTTCTACCATTCGATGAGAGTATAAACGCTGCTTGAGGTTCAACTTGCTTGCCAGACTTTTAGTTATACACAATTGCTCCAACTTGAACCATAGAGCAACTACTGAAACCTCATTCAAAACGTTCTGAAGAGTAATATTTGATAGATGAAGATAAATGTGAAAAATTACTTTCTTATCTTTCTGTAATTTTTCATTCGCGATCAAAATTGCGGGCATCTTGTGAATTCCCAATAACGCATCATCCAAACCCAACTATGTGAGTACTGTACATATCTTAACATGTTATAGCAAAAATCTAGTGCTTCGATCCAAAAGTGGAATGTCATACTTCATGAAAGCCATATCAAACAAAAAACTTCGAACGAATCAACCTTGCGCTCTTGCGGAACTGCTAAATCTAGACTCTGATACCACTTGTTGTGAAATCAACAACCAGATTGAGATGTTGAAATTATATGACTCAATAATAAAGTATTTGATCATGCAAAAGAATAAAAAAGACAAGAAATATGGAAGAGGAATTAAAATTTTTTATTGACTTAAGAATAATGAAGAGGGAGAAAATTACAATGGATTATATAATTCTAGTAATCATATATCTCATATACACAAATTGTATAGAAGAGCCTAATTATAAGAAACGTGTAGGGAATGTCCAAACCCTCTTAGTAGAGTTTTTGATGAAGTAGCCTGCCAAACGAAAAAGAAAAGAAAAATCCAAAACATGTCAGGTAGGCGCCGCGGCGCCTGGTGTTCTGCCCGGAATTTTTTTTTTTCAAATTGTTTTCTTCATCCCAAACACTTCCAAAATAAAATTTCTTCAAGTCCAATACCAAATTTTCAACTTCCAATGGGCTTCCAAAATAGAATTTCAACTTGACATAGGATTCCAATATCATTACAAACTTGAATTCTCCTTTATGTGCACTTCAATTAGAATTCTTCAATTACTTCAACGAGGAATTCGGGTCATATCCAAATTCTAACAGTTTTCTTACATAGTATGGCAATGGCAAAAACAGAAGTAATCAGCCAAAAGCTTCGTGTACGCACACTATCCTGAGGTGATATATGTCAAGCGCGAACAAAGAAATATGGTTGCATACGTCGACTACTGCTTCTTTAAAAGTTCTACAAATAAGGTAATTTAATTATCAAAATTCTTCAGGAGCTTATGATGATAAGGAAACTGCAGCAAGATCCTATGATTTAGTACATTAAAGTATTGAGGAAATTCGACATTTACCAACTTTCTAGTATGATTGTCTACTTGGATATGCCTTTATGTGTTATGTTGGACCGTATGGAGTCTAATCATACCATCCTCAATTACCTTTCCAACTATAGCTTGACCTAATTTTCCTAGTAATCAAAGATTTATTAGGGGCAGTTTTTGTGTGCAAGAAAGAAATGAAACCTGTATTCTTCTCCAATATAGTGAAAACTACGTGGGCAAGTACATGCAACTCTCGCTCAAATACATGGATTCAGATTTAATACATATCATATAAGTCTGGACTTTTTATTAATTTCCTATTTTCTACATATCTCTGATTATGAAAAAGAACTTGAATTCATGCAGACCATCACGAAAGAAGAGTACTCAGCTTCACTTAGAATGTAAGATTTCACTACCTTGTTTGAGGTAATAAGGATTTTTCAATACAACATATAACCAAGCTTTGAATTTATATTGCAGAAAAAGTCATGGGTACTGAGGAATCGCTAGGTATATTATCTAGGATTATTAGAAATTTCAATTTTTGTTCAAAGATTATACCAGATTGTTCTAAAATGATATTCACTATAAACGTGTACACCATCACAATGGAAGATGGGAGGATAGGGAGCGTTTTTGGAAATAAATACAAGTACATTGGCACTAACAATAAGTCAACTTCCAATACTCCATACATATATTAGGTCACCCTAATATTCCTACAATATATAAAGGATTTTTAGGGTGAGGCCTTTCTATAGCAAGAGAGGCGTGAGATCATTCATACACTTATTTCAAAAACTAAATGTGACAAATGGATGTAGCACTCACATTGAGAGTGAAACACTGTCAATTTATGTGATGGCTTTTCTTGTTCCCAAATTTATTCTGTTTTTTATTAGGCTGAATCTCTAACAAAGAGCATGCCTATTTGCAGGTACCCAAGAAGAGGTAGCTCGAGCCTATGACATTGCTGCTATTGAATACATATGGATCAATACAGTAACAAACTTCGACCTGAGTACCTACATAAGATGGTTGAATCGTAAAACAAACACTTGTGTTCCTGCTAAAGAAACAAAGCCAAACATAGAGTCTCAGCCAGTTTTTCCAACTTTTCAGTCACAAGTAAAAGCTGTGAGTCTTGATTACATGAGCAAACAAGAAGTGTTTGGGAGAAAAATCCCAGTTTCGTCATCCTCGACTCCAACAACACTTGGCCTACTCCTTCGTTCTTCAGTATATAGAGAAGTAGTTGAGAAGAATATACATGTATTGAAAGAAGAAAGTGATGGTGAAACATAAAGGATTTGCCCCTGGAGAGTAGCGAGGATGAATAATGAGGTATCCTTTACAAACTCCCCGGCGTCAGGGGAGGAACTAGGATTGTAGAATTGTGGGGACAAATTTTGAAAAAAAAAAATAATTGTGGGGGCAATATTGAAAACAATTAAAGAATATTTTGAAGATGTAGTGCAAAATCTTGGAAAATAGTGTGCAACAAAACCTCCACTTCTACTATGATCGTACAAACATATTTAGGAATACCATCATAAACATGACCATCATCTACTAATAGATATTTCCTGCAGTATATATGATGCTTATAAACCTTTTTCTCCCTATGTGTAAAAAAGCTTATGCATGAGATCTTGTAAATTGGAGCATTAGGTTTTGATAAAAATTTATAGAAAAAGTTTTGCAATGATAGAATTTCCTTTGAAAACAATTCCTTTTGGGTTCCCTGGTTGTATATTATTAAATTTTCTTCGTGAGTTAGTCATTTGAATAACTATAGAACCATTTGGATCCTTGCATAAAGAAAAGGAAAAGGCAAAGGAAAAGATAGTCAACAATATGGACACACATATTTGGTTAATTGGTCCAGGCTAGAATAGAAAGTTAATCAATATATGTGTTACAACGAGTTTAATTGGAAGTTTCAACGAAAAAAGGAAAGAAAAAATCTTTTTCAGTTTCCTAATCTTGTTTTTTAGTTTCCTAAAAATGGATTTTGAAAGTGCGTGCTTCTCAAATCACTATTAAATTGGTGCTATTTCTGAAATTTGTCTCAACTAATTATTTGGATTATGGACGGCTCACTTGGCAATCTCTAAATGGTCATTTGGCTGTGACACGGATTGTGCTAGTTGAGGAATGATATAAACCGTCTGATCAAATGGATGACTGAGATTTATTCTTGGTAAAACCATTTCATTTAACTTGGTTTTACGATTACTATAGCGGCACTTGGTTTTTAGGTTGACTCTTCTATTTTCACTTTAGACTCTTCATTTTTGACGGTTTTCTTTCTTCTTCTTCTTTGGTTTGAAATCCTTCTCTATAAATCTGGTTTTCGTGATTAATCCTGTAATATTGGTCCTGCTATAGTAACTCTAGGCTGTGGGAAATATGCGTTGTTCTAAGGTTTGGTCAGGACGGTTGAAGGTTGATTGTTGTGAAAGATTTGTGTCTTGGTTTTTGTAGATCCATACGAATCGATGATCAAACCAGTATTCCGAGTGGTTTTATATACGTTATACTCTATCTTGGACAACTATTTTGCACTAGTGGAACATGCTATAGTCTCTGAGCCTCCCAAACTAGGCCTTTGGCTGAACTGAGTTAACAACTTGATGTTTTTTACGTTTTTACTCTGATTATTTTTTCTGTGATCGTGTTATGCTTCAATTTTTCATCGACTTATTTCATTAATATCCTTACAAACTGGTATCAGAGCCATTAGGGTTTCTGAGTGTTTTCCTTTTAAAGAAAATAATTTTTCTTTGGGTCATTTTTGGGGATCTATCGTTTTTTCTTTAAATTTGTTAAAGTGATTACTAATTATTTTTCTTTGTGGTGATATTAGTAATTGACTTTATGGCGGTACGCCAGTTGAATTGATCTCCGATGATTGAGTAGATTCTTGGTTCCTGATTAGGGTTCTTGAGGGTCTTCTTTACTGTTTTTAAACAGTATTTGGTATCGTTCCATGCCTCTAGCAAGTTGTTTTTAAATTGGTGTGCATAATAAATGATATATATATATATATATGAAATATTGTTTTGCATAGAAATTATGTTTAGTTTGCATATGTGTATGTCTATCTTGGTAGCATGCTATATTTCTGAAATTCTTGATTATATTGTGCAATTCTTGAATATAATTGTTATGATTGTGTTAATCATTGATACTGATATAATTCTTGCATATACAATCATTGATTTCTGCTTCAATTTCTGCATCACTGTAACTATTTTTAAAATTCAAATTTTATGAAAAACCTTTTCTGCATAATAGTTGATCTGTAATTAAGGGTCATACTATGTCCATGAATACAAACCACCATTTTACAGAATCTATAATGGGTTCGAACGTTGAGTTATCACAATTCAATGGAAATGGAGATTACCCAATATGGAAGTAGAAAATGAGGGTCATTCTTGTCCAACAAAGGGTTGCTTAAGCCCTTGATGATCCTGAAACTTTTTCTGCTGAACTGAAAGCTAATCCTGATGAAATTGAATAGATGAATGAAATTGCATATAGTTCAATAATCTTGCACTCATATGATAATATTGTTAGACAAGTAGATGAATCCAAACAGCTAGAGCTTTATAGACTGCATTTGACACCATGTTTCTGACTAAAACTTTGCCAAACAAAATTTATCTTCTGGAAAAACTGTTTAGTTTCAGAACGGACCTTGGAAAGGATTTAGAAGTGAACTTGAGTGGCTTTAACACTATTTTTAAGAGTCTAGCACATAATGATAAGAAGTTTGATGATGAAGATCTTGTTGTGATTTATTGAATTCTTTGCCTGATTCCCATAAAGATGTCAGGAATACTATAAAATACTCTCAAGGGATAAACTGACACAAGCTATAGTGATAGATACCTTGAGAGCTAGAGAGTTAGAAGTTAGGAAGAAACATAAATCTAACTCTAGAGGGGAGAGTATGTTTCTTAGAGAAAGACCTGAAAAGAGAGAAAATAATTTTCAACACAGAAGGATAAAAGGGAAATCAAAAGGAAGATCAAAATCTAAAGACAAGAGTAATAAAAAGTGTTATCACTGTGGAAAATTAGGGCACTTTAAAATGGATTGCTTTGATTGAAAAAATAAACAAAAGGATTAAAGAAATAGGAAACTGAATAATACTACTATAGGATCTGAATTAGATAGCCTACATGTGATGACTGTAACAAGTGATAAAACTAATAAGGACTGGATATTAGATTCAGGATATACCTTTCACATGAGTCCCATAAAATTTTGGTTTTATAACTATAAAGATGTAGAACTTAAGAATGTTTATATGAGTGATAATAATTCTCAGACTGTTATTGATATTGATGACATTGCCATTAAAATCTATGAAGGCATTGTTAGACCAATCAAAAATGTCAGATATGTCCCTAATCTAAAAAAAACTTATCTCTTTAGGGATTCTTGAAGATGAAGGGCATGTTTTCAAATTAGACAATCAGGTTCTAAAAATTATGAAATGACCCCTAATTGTCATGAAAGGACCAAAGGGAAATTGATTGTACTACATTGAAGGCAATACAATCCATGTTCCTGATTCCAGTTTATTCTTTGTTACTAAAAATAAATCTGAACTATGGCATAATAGGATGGGTCATATAGGTAACAAAGGCTTAAAATATCTAAGTAACTAGAAGCTACTTGGAAAAGATGAAACTGAACCTTTAAGTTTTTGTGAAACCTGTATGTTGGGAAAATCTCACGGAGTGAGCTTTCAAACTAGTTCTCATAGTACAAATAGACCATTAGACTATGCTCATGCCGACTTATGGGGTCTTGGAAAAATCCCATCTTTGGAGGAAATAAGTATTTCTTGTCTCTTGTAGATGATTATTTCAAAAAGGTTTGGATTTATCATTTAAAGGCTAAATCTGAAACCTTTCAAAAGTTTAGAACTTGGCTTAAGATGGTAAATAACCAATTAGATAAAATGTTAAAAACTCTAATAACTGATAATGGGTTTAAGTTTTGTAACTTTGAATTTGACAATTATTGTAAGCAAAAGTGAATAATGAGACATAGAACTGTCATATTAATACCCTAACAAAATGGGGTAGCTGAAAGGATGAATAGGACCCCTAAAGAACAAAGTAAGATGCATGTTAATTAGCTCTGATTTAGCCAAAGGTTTCTAGGCAGAGGCAGTCACTACTGCTGCTTATCTGATCAATAGATCTCCATCTAGTTATGTAGACTTCAAAACTCTACAAGAATTGTGGACTGGGAGACCACCAAATCTAACATACATAAGGTTTTTGGATGTGCTGCTTATGCACATCAATCTGAGGGAAAATCAGAGCCTAGAGCCATTAAATGTGTGATGTTAGGTTACCTTGAAGGGGTAAGTTGTGGGTTTTGGATGCACAAGGTATTAAGATTATTAATAGTAGAGATGTAGTCTTTAATGAATCTGAAATGTTATGCCTAAAATATGAAACTGAAAAGGTTGTTGAATCTGAAAATGGTAAGAGTGTTCACAGAGAGGTGAAGTTAACTAAATTTAATCTATCGCCACCTGTAGAAACTGAAAATGAAACACCTTTGGCTGAGCAACATGAACCTGTTGCTGAAATTGTTGAGGTGTATGGATCTCAAAGTGAAACTGAAACTGTTGAGCCTATCCTTCCAACTGATAATACCTCTATTCAAGACTACCAACTTACAAGAGAAAGGAAAAGTAGGGAAATAAGACCTAACCTTAGATATGAATCCCAAAACTTGACTAATTTTGCCTTGGTTTCAAGTAAAGCCATTGAACATTCTGAATCTGCTTCTTTTGAAGAAGATGTGAATTGTCCAAAATCTGAAAATTCGATAAAGGCTATGGAATAAGAGATACAATCCTTAACTGAGAATAAAACTTGGAAGTTAGTTAACAAACCTAAGGATCATAGGATAGTACAATGTAAATGGATTTACAAAATTAAAGAAGGAAATAATCCTAATGATCTTCCAAGATATAATGCCAGATTGGTGGCCAATGGGTTTACTCAAAATTGGGGGGGGGGCAGGGGAGGGAGGGTTAATTACAATGAGATATTCTCTCATGTGATATCGGACTAATCTTAGCATTAGTTGTTTAATTCAATTGGGAATTAGAACAACTTGATGTTAAGACTGCATTCCTACATGGGAAATTAGAGGAGAATATTTATATGAGTCGGCCTCAAGGTTTTGAGGTAAAGGGTAAAGCTGATTTTGTGTGCAAATTGGAAAAATCACTGTATGGACTTAAACAAAATCCTAGACAATGGTACAAAAAATTTGATGTCTATGTACTTGAGATAGGTTTTAAAAGAAGTGAATATGATGTTTGATTGTACTATAACAACTCAAAGAAAGGCTGTGAGGTTTATTTGCTTCTTTATGTAGATGACATGCTTCTAGCTAGTTCAAGCAAATCTGAAATCATAAAAATGAATGATATTTTAAAATCTAAGTTTGATATGAAAAATTTTAGGAATGTTAAAAAGATTTTGAGAATGATTATAAAAATAAATAGGGCTGAAAACATGTTAACTGTTTCTCAGGAAGCCTATCTGAACAAAGTTGTAACTAAGTTTGGAATGAAAGAATCAATATCTGTAAATGTTCTCTTACATGTTCACATGAATCTTTCCAGTGCACACTCTCCTAAAGCAGATGAGGAATTAAGGGAGATGGGAAACATACCTTATTCTAATGCTATAGGTTCTGTTATGTTTTCCATGATAACAACCAGACCTGATTTAACTTATGCAATTAGTTTTTTGAACAGATTTATGTCCAACCCTGGTAAGCCCCATTGGGCAGGTTTAAAATGGTTGTTAAGATACATTGTTGGCACTTAAATCTTCGACTTGTGTATGAAAAAAGAATTGATAAGCTAACCTTAAAAGGTTATGTAGATGCTGATTTTGCTAATGACAAAGATAACATAAAATCAACCACGACTTACTTTTTTACACTTGGTGACAATTGTACAACTTAGAAATCACAATTGCAGTCCATGGTAACATTATCCAGCACTGAAGAGAAATATGTTACCATTACTGAGGCTTTGAAAGAATGTATCTGGTTAAGAAGAATTTTAAATGAATTAAACTTTGTGCATAATACTCTCATTATGTTTAGTGACAGTCAGAGTGCACTCTTACTTAGCAAAAATCATGTTTATCATGAAAGGTCAAAACATATTGAGGTTAAGTATCATTTTATTAGGGAGAAAATCTCTACGGGTGAAGTTAATTTGTACAAAAGTCAGACCGATAAAAATCCCTCAGATAGGGGACAAAAGTTTTATCTGTTGTAAAATTTAAGTCATGTTTGTCTATACTGCATATGCCACATGTTAAACTTTTTTGTAGGTACCGGACGATGATGATGGACTGTAAGTTCCATGTGCAACTTCAGCAACTAGAGAGAGTAAAGTGTTATTGAGAACCAAGGTGAAGAATTGAAAGTGTGTGCTTCTCAAAATACTATTAAATTGGTGTTATTTCTGAAATTTGCCTCAACTGATTATTTGGATTATGGACGACCCACATGGCAACCTCCAAATGGTCCTTTGGCTGTAACATGGATTGTGCTAGTTGAGGAATGATATTAACCGCCTGATCAAATGGATGACTAAGATTTATTCTTGGTAAAATCATTTCATTTAACTTAGTTTTACGGTTACTGTAGCAGCACTTGGTTTTTTGGCTGACTCTTCTGTTTTCTCCATAGACTCTTCGTGTTTTAGGGTTTTCTTTCTTTTTCTTTTTTAGGTTGAAATCCTTCTCTGTAAATTTGGTTTTTGTGACTAATCCTGTAATAGTGGTCCTGCTACAGTAACTTTAGACTGTGGGAAGTCTGTGTTTTTCTAAGGTTTGGTCAAGACAGTTGATGGTTGATTGTTGTGAAGGATTTGTATCTTGGTTTTGTATATCCATATGGATCTTTGATCAAACCAGTGTTTTGAATGGTTTGATGTACACTATACTTTCTCTTGGACGGCTATTTTGCACTAGTGGAACGGGCTATAGTCTCTAAGCCCTTCAGACTAGGCCTTTGGCTGAATTGGGTTAACAACTTGGTATTTTTTGCGTTTTTACTCTGAGTATTTTTTTCTGTGATTGTGTTATGCTTCAATTTTTCATCGACTTATTTCATTAAAATCCTTATAGATTTGGAAAAGGTTAGAACTCAAGGTGTGGTCAACACTTTTCTTCGAGATGTGAGGTAACAATCAACTCAAGCTCCATCTTTGTGAAGGAATTTATGAATTACTTACGAAGGAAATAAAAGTATTGTGTTCTTAAATTGGAACATGCCATCCTTCTCACTAGAGGTTGTTCATGGTTCATTGGAAAAATGATTATGAAAGAGAATTATATAACATAAAATTTATCGATTTTCCCATCCAATCTAATATACAGACCCTAAGTATTTTGAAGTTTTCGTGAGCACATTCTATTAAGATTAAGTAGACCAATTTTGAAATATGTGTACTCATTTTTTGAGTCTTCATCGAATCGAATTGTGCATTGGAGTTTAATTAACTTAACATTCCCCCGTAAAATGGTGGCTCGTTTGATGAGACCAATCTTGAAATTCGTCTGTTCATTTTTTAAGTCTTAATCTGATCTAATTGCTCGCCGAAGGCTTAATGTGCTCTGACACTATATTAAAATTTGGGATTCCATCTTAAAAGGTTAATCTTTTAAGATGAGTAACTCAATCCTTTATAAGTTGTTCTATGTTATTATGTTTATTCGATGTTTAATTTTATCCCTTAATACATTCACCCTGCAATTCATTTTCATTCCTCTGGAACAACATTTTCAATCTTTTACAATATTTGAAAGAATATTACATCAATTGATTCCACGGAAGGCATTGCCCTTAAGAGCTGTGTGTAGGAAACTAATGCAATTCCCACTTGAACAATATAAAAACTAACGGCAATTTAACTACAGACAGATGGAGTTAAATGGATGAAGATTCCAATAAATGCTCAAGTATGAATTCATGTCAATTCTAGTCTTTTTATGTCCTATCACGTAAAAAAAGAAAAAAAAATCTGAAAGCAACTAGAAATTTATTTTTGCGTTTGTAATAAGAATATTGAAATGCGTGGGTAGCCACGGTGAACGGTGATGCTGAATATAAGTACTTGTTTTCTATATTATGGGCAATGAGTTCTACAAATCCTCAAAAGTACTGTTAATGATTTCCATGGGCTCTAGGCTATCATCACTACAACATATCAACTCATCTATGGCTTGTGAAGAATGCCATCTATCATGTTTTATAGCATTTTTTGGAATGTTATTCTAAGTGGTGTTATTAAAAGTCGTACCTCTATTATAACATTTTTGAATGCTATTATAAAGTGCTATTAAAAAACCTTTTACATAGCACTCTATTTATTGGGTTGTGTGCCCAAATAATATATTTTGTTGTGAAAAAAAAAATCATAATAAACAAATTATGTTTTTTTATTTATTTCATTAATTATTATTAAACATGCGAATTAAAGTACATATAATCACTTGTGATAATATAAGTTGGGTACTTGCGTTGAGATGTACACTGTAGCACAATTTATGTTTTGATCATAAATAATTTATTCACAACCTTGTACTAGAAGGTTATAGTATTGACCGATTCATTATTCCACTTTGTGATTTGTCCTTATCTCAGAAATATTTAAATATAACACCAGTACACTTGGAGTGTATTGAACAAACTACGTGTCAAGTTTAATTATATGGCATGATTGTGCAGAGAATTAAATTCCACTTGATTGTCGTGTCTTTCATCTAAATTCCTTGACATGGTTTTATATATATTCGTGATTTTAATGGTTCTTTGATTCACTAATAATAAGATCAATTTGATTGATCAATTATCTCGATGAGTAACTTGAGAATGAGCGAAGTAGAGAATATGAATTCGTATCGAGAACCGTCGCCCTGAAAAATGGTAAAGTGACTACTTAAAATCTGAGCTCAGTGTTTAGCAACGGCTAAATTTCGACATTTGTAATTTGTTCACAGGACTTTTGAAGAAAATGGTACTTAGTTAATGAGCATAATTAGAGGGGCAAAACGATCATTTATGCTCGTACCTAACTATCGAATCTCTAATGGGAATAAAATACATTTACGGTAGATAAGAGGAAAGTATTACAGATTTATTGGATTCTGTGATCTTATATATTTTAAGAGTTCAGTCTTTTATCTTTAGTAAAAGAATGACTAATAATTAGATTGGGTAGTTTAGGATCGACTAGACATAATTTAATTATTGGAGTTTGGATAATATATGTCTGATCAAGTACATGTGGCAGCTCTATAAAGTATTGAGACTTAATTCCGGTAATTATAATAGTTTTGGGTGTGATTGTAATTACAATAAATTTTTGTACTTAGTTGTAATTACTGTAAAAGTTGCAAACTTAATTATAATTGTAATTAAAGTTTTTAGGACTACACATGTAATTAAATATAAACTAATAAGATTTGGATTTTAATTAAAACTCCTACTTGAATTTTAATTAAATTTTTATTTGAAATTGGAATTGGAATTGGAATTGGAATTATTATTCTACATGGATTGGAACATCTTTATCTCTATAATTAGAGAGTAGATGGGTATAGAAATCCTAGAATAATCATAATACTTAATTCCATAATGTTTAAATTGAAGAAAGAGAAAAAGTGAGAAAAATTATTTTTTCTTATTGTTCGGTCCAAAAATTAGTTTCTTGATTTGATTAAAAGAAAGTGCATTCTCACCGGTTTAGTCTTGACTTTGGAAGATATCATAGAAAACTTGGAAATTTGGAGCATCAAGTTTTTTGAATTAAAAGGCTTGAAGCTCGTGATCCATAAAAATTGAAAAATGCGAATCATTTATTCTTGATATAACATACACGTGAATATCTAGACGATCTTATTTATTGAATTAAAGAATTTTTTTTAAAATTTTTGGTAATTCTACTTCCGCATTCCAGCATTATTATCGTGATGACTTTAGAATTTATAGCATTTTTTTTGTGCAATCATTTTTAATTTGACAGCATTGTTTTTTGGTTATAATTTTGGCTTTAGTAACATTTTTTAGCCGCCACGGTTACATCTTCTATAGAATTTTTTTTTAAAATTGTAATGAATACATATTAAATGACATTCTTAATTCGTTAATTATCAAATGTAAAACATAATATTATATTTTGGATTAAAAATATGAACAACAATAATAAGGCCAATAATAAATTCCAAAACATGTATCAATAATTCATTATTGTCTTGTAAAAATATACAAGTGTAAATGTTCAATAAAGAAATTTAATTATTTTCTATCTTCACATCAAATACTAATAGCAATATAAAATTGAAAAGGCATTAAACATAACTAAATTAGAACATCTCATTCTAATACTTCAAAAGAAATTTTCTTGGACTCTTGTAACATGTTTGGAGAAGACATTTGTCAAATCAATGATGCGTTTAAATCTGCAAATAACGAAGTGATACAACTTATTAGATTATAAAAATAATTTGAAGTAAAAAAATCCAAACTCTAATTAGTGACGTCAGATATTAGCATGGTGTGGAGCGAAAATTTTGATAAGATGCTCAAGAATATACCTCATATCAATAGTCATAACATCAGCATTGCTTCTCGGAGGTGGAATTGTATAATTGGGTGAGAAAACCTGTTAAAAAGGAGACATTAGTTTCATATTTTATATGTTACGAGATGATAAAATTTTTTGCCATATACGAAAAATGAGTGTCATGTCTGAACCTGATAGCATATTTCACAGGTTATACCACACTTTTTGTTGCACCATCTCTAAATGCACTTTCTATGGGCAAACTACGTTTCAATCACGAAGAAACAAGAAATATCAATATTGTTTCACTGTTTCAACTTGCAACAGCTCGCAGTAAACAAAAGAAAATGATTTCTTTCCTTAAGTTATGCAATAATCAGATTCTCATAATTACATTAAGGGCTTCCATTTTTTCAAATGAACAACTGAAATCGAGAAACAAAAATGGATTTTATCAGTAATGTGTTGAATGGAAGCATTTCAAATCGGTGAAAACTATACATCATAGAATCCATGTTAACAACATACAATTAACAAGCAATTATCATAGACCAAAACATTCACCAACGATTAAAAGCACACGAGTATAAACCAAGGTAAGAACCCAAAATCTCAACCACAAAATTCAACATAAAAATTATTAGATTCTATATTAAGTGTATTTGAGTTCCATTTTTTGTCCAAAATACATTTTGAAATAGTATTTTAATGGAGATTGCATGGTTAATAAATAAGGAAAATAAAGTTTGATCATGTTACGTGTACAAACTAGGTTTGCAACATCTAAGTCAATCATTTCAAAACCCGTTTTTGAAATCAATGAAAATCAATGGCCTAACTGTTGCTAATACTTATTTTGTAAACAAACTTTGTGTAATTAGATTAATTGTTCTGGAAATAATAGAGACCAAACAAGGGCTGTTGAAACAACTTCTCCCAGCATCGTGTTGAGAAACCTGTGAATCCATTATTAGTCTCGTGCCAAAAGTTCTAAAAAATAAAATAGAAAAAAACTAGAAGGATTGTAAAAAGTAGACTAATATTCATATTGCCAATAAATAAACACGTCTAAAAGTAAACCAATTGACGCCAAAGAAGAATTTTTTATATGAAAAAAGAGACATTAATCATATAACACAATGATAAAAACATTGAAAGAAACATTTTTCCCACAAACTCACTTGAATTGACTCAAATTTTCAACCCAAGATTTAAAATGTAAAACCCACAAAAAATAATTCAAAAAATGACTACAAAAGGTAAAATAATAATAAAAAAATCCAAGAAAAAAAAAATTCCCAGACATAGAAAGCAAATAGTGTAAAAGAACAAAAACGAATTTGATGAATAATCAATCGAACTGATTTGGTGAATAAAAGAAACTGAGGATGAATTGGCAGAGAGGAGGGGAAGCCATAAACATATTTAATGAAATAAAAGAAAATAGGGTACAAAAAGTAAGAGCCAATTATATGGGTAACTGTGGAAGGAAGTACCCTCCCAGTTCCAGTTAGGGATAGAGACTGATTTTACCATTTTTTTTGCCAATATGCAATAGGTAGGAAATACTTTCTAGCAAAATCAGTTAAATAGTTAGAACTTGTTATAGGTCCCATTGAAGCTGACCCGAAGGGTTTTGGGCTGCTTAATTCAATGGGCTTTTAATGAATTATTATATTACGCTTAAACAAAAATCATTTTTATTTTATAGCAATATTAATAAAAAATACTATATTTAAATGTTATAAAATGCATACACTATCGTAGTGTATAAACACCATGGATTTAGGTTCGTGAACTTGGTCATAACTAATAGTTTAGAACTGATATCTTGTCCACAGTAAACAAGAAATATAATGCTCACCACTAATGTGGTAACATGTAGCATTGCCACATCAACGTTGGCTATTATAATCTCCTGTCCACTGTGGACAAAAGATCCATTTTAACTAATAGTTATCAACATTTGCACATATAATGACCAAACATAACTCAAATATCACGTCATCATATCTACTAACTAAAGAAGATTTTAAATGCAAAAAAGAGTTCTACAAATAAGGTAATCGAATAATGAAAATTCTTCAGGAGCTTATACTGATGAGGAAGGTGGCAAGATCCTATGATTTAGTGCATTGAAGTATCGAGAGAATTCAACATTCACCAATTTTTCGGTATGATTGTCTGCTCGGATATGCCTTTATGTGCATGTAATATAATATTATGTTGGATTGTATGAAGCATAATCATACCATCCTCAATTACCCTCTCAATTATGCCTTGACCTAATTTTCCTAGTATATGAAAGATTTATTAGGGGCTGTTTTTTTGTGTGCAGAAATTAAAGGCATGAAACTTATGTTCTTCTCCAATATAGAGAAAACTACATGGACAAGTACACGCAACTCTTCCAATGAGGGCGAACCACTCTATTATGATTATTATTGCTCTCAAATACATGGATTCAGATTTAATACATATCATATAAGTCCGAATTTCTTATTAATAGTCCATTTTCTACATATCTCATATTATGAAAAAGAACTTGAATTCATGCAGACCATCACGAAAGAAGAATACTAAGCTTCACTAAGAATGTAAAATTTCACTACCTTGTTTGAGATTATAAGGATTTTTCCATACTGCATACAACCTGGCTTTGAATTTATATTGCAGAAGAAGTGAATTTTCACTAGGAGTATCAAAGTACAGAGGAGTTTATTAAATTAATATACTAGAAAAATAATCACTTGTTCTGGAACGAAACAAGATTCAGATATTTGAATATTCAAGAAGAATATTGCAGTCTTTATCTAGAACTATTAAAAAAATTAATTTTTGTTCAAAATTTGTAGTAGATTATTCTAAAATGATGTTGGCAATACATGCAGACGCCACCACAATGGAAGATGGGAAAATAGAGAGAGTTTTTGGAAGTAAATACTTCTACCTTGGCAT
The DNA here is from genome assembly GCA_903798255.1 of Fraxinus quadrangulata. Taxonomy (NCBI): domain Eukaryota; kingdom Viridiplantae; phylum Streptophyta; class Magnoliopsida; order Lamiales; family Oleaceae; genus Fraxinus; species Fraxinus quadrangulata. The sequence continues at coordinate 36,827 of CAIGRB010042009.1, forward strand.
TTATAGTAAGTCAACTTTCGATATTTGGAGCCTACCAATACAATACAGTTATCCTTTCAAATGCGGATCGATCTGATACATGTATGTATATTAAGTAGTCTATACATATATTAGGTCAATCTAATAGTCCTACTAGAAATTTTTTAGGCCGAGACCTTTCTATAACAAGAGAGGCATGAGATCATTCGTACACTTCTTTTCAAAAACCTAAAGCAGAAAGTGGACATAGATCTCACACTGAGGTTAAACACTATCAATTTACGTGTTGACCTTTCTTGTTCTCAAATTTATTCCAATTTTTATTAAGGCTTAATCTCTAACAAAGATGACATGCCTATTTGCAGATACCCAAGAAGAGGCAGCTCGAACCTATGATATTGCTGCAATTGAATACAGAATAATCAATGCAGTAAAAATTTTGACATGAATACCTACAAAAGATGGTTGAAGCCTGAAATAAACACTTGGGTTCCCGTTAAAGAAACAAAGCCAACGCAATCTCGACCAATTTTTCCAACTTTCCACTTACAAATAAAAGCCGTGAGTCTTGATGTTACTACCCATTCTAAATTAATCTAAGTCAAGTGTGGAATTGTCAAAGTCATAGTCAAA
>CAIGRB010042042.1:0-10078 GCA_903798255.1 Fraxinus quadrangulata
AAAACTAAATCAAATCCCTTTACCCAAGACTTCAGTTTTATCTATTTAAACCAAAAAATAAATAGGATTGATGGGCATACCTGAAAGACAGCTTGAAGAACACGAAATCTGTAGTAGATCAATCCGGAATTTATTGAAGACAAATCGATAGTGTGTCAATTGAAGATATTGGGATTGCAACCATGGGATCTACAAGATGTCAAGAACTTTTGAGGCTAAGTGGATCGGTAGCTCAAGGAAGAATTTTGAGGAAAGGGAAAAAGATGCGTTTTCCGCGTTTTCATTTTTTAGCGGTTTGGGGAAGAAAACACTCAAAATGGCTAAAACGCCGTTTTGAGTTTCTAGTGGAATTTTTTTTTTATGTTTTCAAAAATTCATTTTCGAAAATGGGAAAGAGAATGCATTTTCACTGTTTTGAAAAATCGAAAATAGAAAACGGTCCGAAAATAACAAAGAGAACAGTCCCTAACATTTTCAAATTTTGTAAATTTTATCATATCCTTCAATTTGTGTCAACTACAAATTTAAATTTTTCAAAAATATGCAGTTGGGGTCCATTTGACCATTAGTTGATGAGTCAAAATTTAATCAATCTTGACCATATTAAAAAAGGCAAAATGCTACTTTGCATTTACATTTTTCTTACATTAAATAAGTTCAAGAATTAAAAAATCAAAAATAAAAATAAATCCAACCCCTTCACCGATTCCCACCAGACCACCCAACCCGCACCTTAACCCAACTTAACCCATACTTCATCTTCTTCCTATAGCTGCCGACACCACCATCGCCTTTGCCACCATGTCGAATAGTCACCATCCAAAACCACCACCATTCTCTTGCCTTCAGTAATCGCCCAAAACCATCGCCCAAATTCATCACCTTTTCCCTGCCTTTCAACCGCCACCAAAGCCCAAATCCAAATCTCAAGTTTTCTTTAGATTACTCTCCACCAACATTTCACTCCTCGGAAATAGTTTGATTTGAAACTTATTTTTACTGCAATGACGCTGATTTTGGGTTTGTTGATTTTGAAATCAACAATGGAATGGTGGGTTTTTATTAGGTTTTGAGGGGTTTCGAAATTGCAGAGGTTGTTGGATGTTCGGACAAAACTCGCAAGCGTACGCGATCATTGTACAACTAATAAAATTTGTGAGTTGAGAGTATCGTTTTCACGAGAATAAGGTCTGCTTTGTAATTCAATAGCTACTATTAAATTTAAAATGTGGTGATATCAAAATAGATAATTTATATGTTTTCTATATTAATCATAAACTAACAAAACAAACAAATTATTTAATTCATATGTGAATGTTTTGTATTGAAATTGTGAATCCCCATATTACCATTTAATTTAATTCTTAATTCTTAATCTAGTAAATTCATATATTCAAGACAATCAATAATCAATTGTTATTCAATATTCTCTTCTAAGATATATTAAATATATGTTTAATACAACCCGATCATATTCCTAGTACGAATTCATATGAAAAACATGCATTGATTTACAGAATTTATCATACATGATTGCACATTCCATAAATATTATTCATAATACATATTGCTCGTGTGTTGATTTTGTTGCATTCTAGACTTATTGTGAGTATTCTTACACTATAACAAGTAACTTACTATCTAATTAGTGAGATCAAACAATCAAATTGTTCAATGGGAATGTAAAACCAATCAAGAATATTAAACTAATTGTCTTGAATTAAAATAAACAAAAATAAGGTTCATCATTCATCCAATATAATGAAAAACTTAGCTTAACATTCTTATAATTAAATTACACAATAATAATTGAAAAACATTACCTGAAAATAAGAAAGATGGAAGAAGTAGGAGAAATCCACGTTCTTGACTTAAATCTGAAAACCAGACTATGATTCTTCAAAATCCTTGTATGATTCGCCTTGAATTGATATATAGACTTATTCTTCGCTTCCAAAATATGTAGTGTATGATGAAGTTTAGGTCGAATGGCCCTCTCCTACGTTCTGGTCGAGTTTAGTATTTAATGCACACTATTTTTGGTTGGGGCATTCCTTGTCTAATTTTTTACACCTATTCTCAGTAAGTTTGTCATAATTTTTTCTCCCGATATTCGATTAAGGTGATTCAAAGTGTATTGAAAACCTAACTCAGAGGGCTAGAATTCTTACAGAAATATCATTTTTCCAATTCGAAAGCTTGCTATGCCAACAATGGGTCTCAATGTGAGGCTAAAAATCTGAAGCACAATTTTTTCGGTTGAGAGTTGATGTGTGATAATACTTTGACTATACTTCATCCATTTGACTTATTTTCTCATTCAATTGACCTATAGTACTTTCAAATCTTCATCACAAGGTTCAACGTAACTTTTTAGTAGCTGCACTTTTAGTCCCCGAACTTTGAATTAACTTCATTTAAGCCATTTTCTCTTGCAATCTTATTCATTTATCTTCCAGTTGTATCAAATTAAATGCTTAGTATCTTCGATTTTTTTCGTTGCCAGTCTCATCTATGGATTATTTGCAATTTAGTCCTCGACTTTTGGATTTTACCATTTTCACTATTTTTTTGCATTATTTCTTACAAATCTTCATCAAACATCGAGTTTTACCTATAAAATATAATACATCACAAGTTAGATAGTATTTTATCAAAAAAAAGTAAAATATTATCATTTAAGATCTCGAATAAGTGTAGAAACTACACTTATCAAACCCTCAAACTTGAATATTTGTTTATCCTCAAATAAAATTAAAACCTAACAAACACGCAGTAGTAATTACTAATTGGTGGCCAGTCAATCAAGTAATACAAAAAGATTTAGCTAGCTAATTTGACTTTTTATCTCATGATTGAAATCATAATATCAAATCTATGCACAATTTCAAAATCACAATATAAAAATTAAAATCCACTTTTCATATGTAAAATCGATGTTTGTATGTGTGTGAAGAATTAAGCATAGCATTATGAATTCATAAGTTGTTTCGATTTTCAACCTCCAATGGTCAAATATGTTCTTTTATCACTCGTAAGATCTACACATTCCTAGACTTATTTTTTGTCTCTTTTCAAGCCTGTGACCTACTGTTGAATTTTTATAGTATCCTCACCTCTCTAGTTTAGTAAATCTTACTAATTGCAAGTCGATATGTCAATAAATAAGGATTCTCCATATTTTGATTGCTTCAATTTTCAGAACTCAATTAGGCTAATAATCTCTTATCAAAAGTTCAATTTTTTTAAACAAGTGTTAAGACTTAACCAAGGCATTCTGTGTGTCTTTTGATTCATGCACCTGTTTTTTCTATTTTTTTTTTTGAATTTTTATTTCAACAATTTTTTTCTTTAATTGCTATCTGTTGTGTTGTCAAGGATCTCCAGTCGAAGAGGATCCTGCTAAAAGGAGCAATTAGGATGGATTGTACTAGCTACAGCTGCCAAACTTCAAGCCAGAAAGATCCTACATCGATTCAAACCATCAAAATAATTACAAATGTTTTGCTGCCAAGTCTAGTAGTGTTAAATTATCTTTAGTTAAACAAACCTTAGAATCTTAACTTGACCTTTGGCTTAGAAGGTTAGGACATCCCTCAAACCATGTGTGACATCCCTCAAACCATGTGTTGAGTCAAGTCTTTAAATCATGTAATAGACTTATTAAAGCTAGTGAATCCCTGCCTTCTGTAATTATTCCAAATTTGGAAAATCTCTTGCTCTCCCATTTAACACCTCATTTTCACAAGCTAAAAACCTATTAGAGCTCATTCATACTGATGTTTGGGGTCCAGCCCCTTTAAACTCAACCATAGGTTTTAGATACTATATAATCTTGGTGGATGATCATAGCAGATTTGCGTGAATTTACCTTATGAAACATAAATCAGAAACTTTAAATACCTTTGTACAATTCAAAAAATTTGTAGAAAACAAGTTTGATAGGAAGATCAAATCTCTTCAATCTGATTGGGGTGGGAAAATCAGAAATTTCACCAAAGTGTCCTTGGAGTTTGGGATAGAGCTTCGGCACTCCTGCCCCTATACCTCAGTCCAAAATGGAAGGGCTGAACCCAAGCACAGGCACATCACAGAGATTGGGCTAACTCTCTTGGCCCAGGCTAAAATGTCACTTTATTATTAGTGGGAGTCATTCAAGACCGCTACGTACTTAATAAACAGGTTACCTACCTTTGTTTTGAACCATAAATCACCCTACCAAGCCTTGTTCAATAAGAGCTTCGATTACAATCAACTTAAAACATGTGGCTGCTTTCCATGTCTCAAACCTTATCAGAAGCATAAGTTTGGTTTTCACTCTCAAAAGTGCATTTATTTTACCTATGGTGACACCCACAAAGGTTATAAGTGTCTAAGTCCTAGTGGCATGGTTTACATTTCAAGACATGTTGTCTTTAATGAGTAAGAGTTTCCATTCAAAGCTGGGTTCCTAAACAAACAAGTTCAGCCTTTAACCTATGACATTGAAATAAGATATCTTTCCCTTATTGATCTTAGCGATAATACCACACCTCAAAGTACAGTTGCAGCTCCTACAATGCAACCTGAAGTCGCTTCTGGAGCAGACCTTATTGATGGAGATGCTGGAACTAGGGCTGAAAGAGATGTGGTGATAGAATATCATGATGATGAGTTATGTCATGAGGTTGTAGTAGATGGTGAAACATCAGAAACCCAGCAAATTGGAACTAACACTCAAAATGTAGAAAATGAAGCAATCTTGCCAGACAAAACTATACCTGAGAATCCTAGACATCAAATGATCACCAGAAGCAACGCTCGAATTTCCAAGCCAAACGTTTATACAAGTGTGACAGTAGATAAACTGGCTGAAGTTGAACCAACTAATGTTGTTGAAGCATTGACAAACAGCAGTAGTTGGAGGGATGCTATGCAAGATAAATACAATGCCCTCATGAAAAATGAGACATGGACTTTGGTTCTACCTAATGCTGGGATGGAAATAAGTGGGTTTTCAAATTGAAGTATGATGTAAATGGAAAAGTTTCAAGGTACAAGGCTAGACTAGTGGCAAAATGTTTCCTTCAAACTCTAGGAATGGATTTTAGTTAGACATTTAGTCCTGTGATTAAGGCTGCAACACTTAAGATCATCTTAACCTTGGCTGTATCAAGAAATTGGCAGATCAGATAGGTTGATATAAATAATGCATTTCTAAATAGCAGTTTGAATGAGGTGGTCTACATGAATCAACCACAAAGTTTTGTCAACAAGGATCATCCTAGTTACGTTTGCAAACTCAAAAAGGCCTCATATGGTTTAAGGTAAGCACCTAGGGCCGGCATGACAAGCTGAAACAGACCTTGTTGTAGTCGGACTTCAAACAATCTAAAGCTAATAACTCCTTATTTTTCTTGGCAAGAGACACTGACATGTTGTTTTCTTTTATATACGTTGATAATATAATAATTACAGTTAACAACAACAAACAGCTACAAGAGTTTATAGACAAGCTGAACCTCAACTTTGCACTTAAAGACATGGAGAACCTGAGACAGTTTTTGGGAATTGAAGTTGAAAGAAATGCTGCTGGACTGCAATTGAGGCAAACCCGATATGCTGTGGAATTGCTAAAAAGATTTGTTTATGAGAACTTAAAGCCTAGCCCAACACCAATGGCTATTGTAAAATAAATCTCCAAAACTGAAGGGCAGACAATGAAAGATCCTACACTATATAAAAGTGCCATAGGTGGCCTCCATTACCTAATCCACACCAGATCAGATATAACCTATGCTGTAAATAGGTTGTGTCAGTATCTTCAAACACCAACAGACGTCCATTGGAAGACAGTTAAGAAGGTATTCAGATAACTAAAGGGCATATTAAATTATGGATTACCAATTCAAAGGAATGATAGCTAGATATCACAGCGTTTGCAGATTCTGACTGAGCCTATTGTCTAGATGTTAGAAGGTTAACTACTAGATATTGCGTGTACATTAGAGACAATTTAGTGTCATGGTGTTCTAAGAAACAACACGTGGTAGGTCGATCCAGCACAGAGGCATAATACACAACTTTAGCGTATTGTACAGCAGAGATAACTTGGATCTAGTCTTTGCTAAATGAGCTGGAAATCTCGCAGCATTCAGTTTCCATTATTTGGTATGATAATCTAAGTACAAGTGCCCTGGCATCTAATCCTATTTATCACCCTCGTACAAAACATATAGAATTAGATGCACACTTTGTAAAGGATAATGTACTTGAAAATCAGTTGAAAATACACTACATTCCTTCATTAGATCATATGGCAGTCTTACTGACTAAATCAATGTCACATTCCAGATTCCAGTGGCTCAGAGACAAGCTTGGAGTGCTTGGTTACACTCGAGCTTGAGGGGGAGAGTTAGAATTTATAAACTGCTAGCAGACGGCGTGGAGCTCAGACATCAATGGAATCGATCTCCTAATTTTTAGGAAATATTGTTAGCCAGCTTTCCTTAGGTTGTTAGAGGTTGTTATATGCTCAATTCTAGAATATTCTTGCTATCAACTTCTTGTATATATAAACCGTGCACTGGCTATGATTAAAATAACATAAAGCATCATTTCTCTCAATATTTAAGTGTTTAACATGGTATCTCCAACGAGCGATTCGATCCGATTAAAACTTCAAAAGTGAGCATATAAATTTCAAGATTGATCTGCTCAAACGAGCCACCATTTTGAAAGGGCATGTTAAGGAATACAATCCCACATCAAATATAAGAGTTTGAGCTACTCATCTTAATAATGTTGACCTTTTAAGATGGACTCTCAAATCTTAATAGAACACAAAATCATCAATCACGTATTGGTGGTTCTTCCTTTTTTGGCAGCAATGGAGGTTTGGGATTGCTACATGCTCTTTCACTTCTGACAGTTGCATAACTCTTCGTTCTTAGGTAGTGAACTTAGCTTGGTTCATATAGATGACTTCATTGATGTATGCGTGGTTTATTGTGTGATTTCGAGTAGTGGTGCAAGATATTTTGCCAAAAATGAAGGTGTGGATTACTTTCCAACAGGGTGGAAATATTTGGTGTAAGAAATAATAGATATTTTTAACATGAATTATATGTCAAGAATCCTTACGTGAAAAAATGAATTCCAAAATCCTTGTGTGGTGAATCATTTTGCTTCTTAAAGCTTCAAAATTTGCATTTTCTTGTTCTCTAATGGTCTCAATCCCGATCATGATTAAAATGGAAGGAGATTATTATCCACAATCTAAATGCCTTATTTTGTAAGTTTTCATGCTAAACTATTGATTTTAGGGCCTTTCCAATTTTTCTATATTTTCACATACAAATTTCATCATTTTTTCTTGCCATCCTTTTCCTCTATTTTTCTTGAATAATAATTAGAGATTACATGGGAGTAAATTGAGGTTATTGGGAGATGTAGATTTGAATTTCAAATTCAAACCACTCTCTCTAACTCTTTTAATGTTTTGTGGGTCGAGTCACCCAACATAGACGACCCACTATTTATATTTTCTAGGATTATGCTACATTACCATAAGGGGGCACATAGGGGTGTCCATATGTAAAGGATTATGTTTATATAGCATAATCATATTTTCTAACATTGGGCAATGTCTTTGTATCAAGTTTTTTTTAATTGTACGTGGAATGAATAACTATGAGGGAATTCGGTTTACTTTTAGACTTTGGATGGTGCTTGTGATTATGTGGCTAAGTGTCAGATGGCACCATCATCGTTGAGTCATTAAATGCAAGATGATCGAGCAGTACATCAACGTGTCTCCTCGATTTACAGTCCCATCTGCATAGTGCACTATCCTACATCAGCAGACAAAACAAGAATCTTGATTCACCACGATGACATGTTTCAAGAAAATTTAGAAGCACCAATAGCTTCTCCTTCACCTTCTCAATTTAGACGATTTCTCTAAGTGAAACTATAATTTCATAACTTTTGAGTAGTTGGAGACGAGTGATTGTTAAAGCTTTAGTTTTGCATAATTTGGACGAGAGAACCTATGAGCTCTTTTTCATTTTTAATTGAGGAAATCAAGCCTAATACTGTCCAAAGTCACTAAAATTGAAGAATACACTTAGAAAATGATACTTTCATTAATCTTTTTAATTAACAGCAAAATATTTGTCCAAATGAATGAAAATAAATGATTTACAGCCACTACTAAACCTGCATTTCTCTTTCTATTCATTCAATCTGATGTTTTCAGAGAGAAATTCATGAGTAGAAAGGGGTAGCAGTTGCAGCACAAGAGGGAGGCTAAGGTAGAACTACGCTCTTGAGCACCTCAATATTGTGATTACCAACTTAATTGCTAATGTTTATGGGTCTGTTGGAGATTGCACAAGAAGCGGCATGAAACTCGTCTCAGGTGTGGGCCATTATTACCTTCATGAAAATCAATACAACAATTTCTACTGAAAAATCTTATCCCATGATTCCCTCCCAATCTCAATTTCGAAATTTAAATTCTCCAAATGTGATAAATGATTCAGCACTGTGCTCTTTATTTTTGGGAGTGTGATAGAATCTGAAGTAACAACTGGGAATAAGTGATAACCTTTGAAATAAAGTTGAAAGTTTTGATTATTGTGCTAGATTTGTGGCGACTTTGGTTGAATTGTTGATTTAGACTTTTTTGTTGGTCTGAAAAAAATTGGATTCTCAAGCACATTATCAAGTATGGAAAGGGTGACTGGAGAGAGAAAAGGATGTAGCATTCAATCCAATGTTACCCAGATTAAACAAAATTGTTATTGAGAAGCATGAATATTGTGAGGTTGAATATGCATGTGTTCAGCAATTCTATTTCAGTTGCACATGTGTGGCACACTCACTTTGTTAGTGTTAGATGTTGGAACTTTGGTGAAGGAAGTGCAATGAAAGAGTAGCCAAGCTATTTTCAAAGGTCAAGTTGTCAATTTTTTTTTTTTAACACTTACCGAAATTTCTTTCCCTGATCCGAATGTGGCGTCAAAAGTCTTAATTATAATTGGTGTTCAATGTTATTTGTCACTTTTTTGAGTTGTTTGTCACTTTTTTTAATATATATCATTTTTTTGAGTTTTGTCAGTATATTGAATAGCTTCCAAATCCAAGTTAATATGTTAGTTAATAGAAGTGGAACATAATCACAAAGAGACAACATGCAAAAGAAAATCAACTATTCACTAAATTTATTCTAAAGTTTTGATCGACATTAAATATTATTTGTCACTTTTTGAGTATTTGTCACATTTTGAGTGACTTTCACTTTTTAGAATTTTTGTTATTTTATTGAATTTCTTTCATAATTAATGCCACAAAAAGATAGATGAGATAGAGAAGACGATGATTATGATACATATAATGATTGGTTGTAAATGATATTGAAAATGTTCAATGATAGATGATTTTATAGGACTAATTTATAATAAAACAGTATATTTTTTTTGCTAAACTTTCAATTTGCTTTTAAGAATTCTTTTAGATCTTAATTCATTTTGTGTTGTGGTAAATGTGAATTAAGGTTTTATGAATGAGAAAGTGACATTATACGTCACTTTTTAATTAAAAAGTCTCACTTAACTTTACAGAGTATTTTTTACTTTTTAAACACTTTTTATATGATTTTTCAAAAGACAGAATTTTACGGGTATTTCTGTAAGTTGTCCATTTTAATTTCGTTTTAAAATTATTGAAAAATGAACAAGATACATATAACTTGGGTTGTTGGGGGTGAACATCTAATGTTTGTTAAGCTTGACTATGCTTTGATTTTAATAGTGTTAACTTGAAATAACTGTACCCACCTCGCATATTTAATCGTGTTCCAACTTTACACCATCTCGTACAAAATTTTATTTTCTTAAACCAACCACAACATTATTTACACGATCCATCTTTAATATAATTAAATTTTTATTATTGCCATGAATAAATTGTCAAATGAAAAAAATGGCAGGGTCAACCTCTAAAATGATGTGCTACAATATCATGTGTTACTATGGTCATATTGATAATGTTGTCACCTCCATAGCCATCCTACAATTATAGTCAATGACCCCAT
>CAIGRB010042042.1:13646-24364 GCA_903798255.1 Fraxinus quadrangulata
CTTTTTTTTTTTTTTTTTTGCCTTCCTGTTTTACATATGTATTTGATGTTTTTGTAGTACTAGCTTTTTGACAAACTAATACTAGCCAAGCATTTTTTGGTTAAGGGATAAAATCTAATATCGAATAAAAGTAAGAACATAGACCAATTTATAAGGATTTGTGTAGAATCCTAGAATTTTACGAGTTGTGTTGCATATAATTTACTTGCCAACTGATTCTAGTCAAGTCATTATGCAATTTAATTCGTTATGCCCAACCATTAATGAGATTTATATCATTTTTCTTAATAGTCGATGGATCAAAGTAGGGAAAAAAAATTAATTTTTTACTTTAATTTATTTTGGCCAAATAGTTAATTTTTGAATGAGCTAGAATTACCCTATTAATATTAGGCTCATTTTAAAGCCCATAATAAATTACGAATTATGGACTCAAGGAAAAGACAATTTGAATAAGTTAAACTCTAGTTATGGCCAAATTAGAAAACAACTTGGTTAATAATATTAGTTTTCGATTCAAAGTAAATTATTATAGTAATATTGGACTCGTATATTATCATGCATATTAGATGAGAGAAAAAGATAATTTAGATAAAATCAAACCAAGTTAAAGTCGACCCAAGAAAATTAAGGTTAAAGAATTTTTAGAGAACTATTCTTACACGGTCACTTAATGGATTACCATTATTAATTTAAATAACAAACAAACCCTTCATTTCATTTTATTGATATTATAACTAATTTAATATTAATCACATCTAAAGTCAATATCATATTAAACTCCATCTTTACTAGGTTAGTGTATAGACAGTCACGTGTGCAGATAAGTATGGCATGACAATCCATATACTTTCAAAATTTGTTTGATATAGTTCGATCAAATACAGTTGCTTGGGATAGACACCAAATCCTAAATGAGTTTTTAAATTCTACAAAACTCTTCAATTAATTAAGTATTATGTCATATTATTTTTTCTCCAAGTAATTTTTTTGTTCCTCTATAGAATATTGATTTTTGCATAGAAAAATGAGGAATATATTAAATCTTTGTATTTGCAATCAAGAATCTTGTTTCCTGCTATTTTGCTCTACCCATTCATTTTTAAAAGGTGAGGTGCTCAGTGTTATTAGTGGTTTGTCCACATCTTTTCAAATACGTTGTTGTGTATGAATTTAATTACTTCATTTCATGGCTACTTCGGTAGAAATCATGATACATTTTAAGGCGTACCTATATGTATTAGTTAGCCTTCACGTTATTTTGCGGCGTTTGCTAGAATTATCATTTTTTCATGGTGTGATAATTCTCATTTTGCGTTGATAAGAGAATTTATATATAATTTCATATTTGATTTGAATGTGGAGTAGAAAACATCTTATCAAGTATATTTTGTTATAATCATGCTTCTTTATTTACAAATTTCAAGTAAATATTAACATTTTGGACAACGATGGATAGATGAGTGTGCCAATGGACGAATGGATTCTCGTCATGAAGTACATTATTTGTTAAATTTGATTAGTTTTGGAGTAACGTTATAATTTTTTATTAGTCCTACTTTTATAGTATGTTAGAACTAGTTTTTATTAATGTTTTGATGAAATATATGATTCCAAAATGTTCTGCATATTATATTATATTTTAATTTATCTTTTATTAAAGGTTGTTCAATTTTATTGGATATGTCATTATATTGAATTTTTTTTTTTCAAGTGCGTTAAGAAATTCATATTTGGTAACGCTTTAGATTACTAAAATTCGGGGTGTTACAGTTTGGATTACTCATCTTAATTAGAATGACATCTTAAGATGGAATAACAAGTCTTAATATGATATTAGAGTCCATTAAGTTCAAACGATCAATTCAAGTAGATTAAGACTAAAAAAAAAAAAAAAAAAAAAAAAAAAAAAAAAAAAAAAAAAAAAAAAAAAAAAAAAAAAAAAAAAAAAAATAATAAAAATTAAAAAAAAAAAAAAAAAAAAAAAAAAAAGAGAGAGAACAAACGAATTTTAAAATTGGTCTGCTCAAAAGAGCCATCATCTTGTGGGGACATGTTATAAGATAAAATCTCATATCGAATAAAGATAAAAACATTGACCTATTTATAAGGATTTATGCTACTCATTTTAATTAGGTTGATCTTTTAAGAGGAATATCACAAACCCTGACACTCTTCTTCTTCCCGGTCTTGCACTTCTTGAGACCAAATTTTTATTCTAATTGTAAAATATTTGAAATCCATCAACTAGCCACAATTATTAAAAAACTTGTATACTTAATTTGCCCAAGAAAAAAGATGAGAATTTCAGAACTAACATAATAAATAGGTGGAACAACAAAATTATATTTCATTTTAACTTACTATCATTCCGTTGAGAATTCCCATGGTCATTCAAAAATTTTCATGCTTTGCCCAATTTCTTCTTAAAATCCAGTCCTAGGGGTATAAAGGAGGGCCTAACGATTCCAGATGGTGTATAACCTTGTTTGGCTCATATTAGGATTATATTGTGGTCCGACTCGTCTGGAGAGACAAGTCCTTTTATTATGAAGGATACTTGAAACAATTTTGTGTCTTATAAATTGCTTGATCTAGCATGGATTATATTTATCTAACGGATTAATTCAGTAGCAACTATCGAAATTTAGGGGTTGCCCTCTAAATTCATCGTGTCGACTCGACAAAATTTTTTTACGCCTTAAATTTTGAAAAGTATATGATGACTGATAAAGGAGTTCTTGATATATTTTTCAATATTTTTTACCTTTAATTATTAGTATACAAGTACAATGTAAATGTTCCACTACAAAATATCGAACTTACAAAACGAACCTAACACCCATGATTTCACCACAAACATAACAATCACAATCTCCCCTCAAATCCAGACCTGCATTGGCCCCACCATTAACTACCACTCATTAAACAATCCGAAGATAAGCAATTATTATTTAAATTTTGAAATATTCCTTTAGAAAATGAATTGAAGAATACAGATATTACAATTTCTTGAAAAGGCCACTGTAATGTGGTCCGTCTCTCTATAAGCGTATAAGGTTCGATGCACGTAATAAGAAAATATATAAATAATTGTGTTCATTTGATCTTATCCCTCTCACGTCGCCGCCTTATATTCATTATCATCTTCCTCGTCTCTCTCTTTCTTATATCTATATATACACGCATAAATCTGCTCATTACTGATTTAAATTATCAAAGATCCAATCTTCTCGTTTCCATGTAATTTTCTAATCTGAGTTAATTGCGTTTGTATTTATTTTGTTGTGAATCTTTAGGGTTTTTATCGACATGTGTCATCTGGGCAATGATTTTTTTGGTTTAAAATATGTGGGTTGGATTCATTTTGGTGTGTTTGTGGCTAAATATTCTGTTTTTCTGAATTTTTTTGGCAGATTCGAGCTAAAATTGTAAAGCTATTGACATATCTGTTTGGGATTTATATTTTGAATGACCGGGAATAAGAAATCTGAGGTTTTTATTGAATTTCATTGCTAGAGATGTCGATTTTACAAAAAAGCGATACAATAGATATCCGGGAGGTTTGGGCCGATAATTTGGATCAAGAGTTTGCTTTGATTCGTGAAATTGTTAATGATTACCCTTACATTGCTATGGACACGGAATTCCCTGGTATTGTGCTTCGACCCTTGGGTAATTTCAATAACTCGAATGATTATCATTTCCAGACATTGAAAGACAATGTGAATATGTTGAATCTGATCCAATTGGGGCTTACCTTTTCGGATGATAAGGGGAATTTGCCCACCTGTGGAAGTGACAGGTGTTGTGTATGGCAATTCAATTTCTGCGAATTCAATCCTAACGAGGATGTCTTTGCAAATGATTCGATTGAGTTATTGCGCCAGTGCGGCATTGATTTTGCGAAGAATAATGAGAAGGGTATTGATGCTAAGCACTTTGGAGAGCTTCTAATGTCTTCAGGAATTGTTTTGAATGATGATGTCTATTGGGTGACTTTCCATAGCGGTTACGATTTTGGGTACTTGCTGAAGTTGTTAACTTGTATGAACTTGCCTGATACGCAGGAGGGTTTCTTTAAGTTGATCAATACGTACTTTCCGGTGCTTTATGATATAAAGCATTTGATGAAGTTCTGTAACAGCCTGCACGGTGGGTTGAACAAGCTAGCCGAGTTGTTGGAGGTGGAGCGGGTTGGAATTAGCCATCAGTCGGGTTCAGATAGCTTGCTCACAGCGTGTACCTTCAAGAAGTTGAAGGAGAACTTCTTTAGCTGTTCACTAGAGAAGTATTCCGGTGTGTTGTATGGTCTAGGTGTTGAAAATTGACAGGATATTTCTTGAGGATAGGTAAAAAAAAAAAAAAGAAATAAAAAAGTATAAGAAATGTGAATAATTAGGTGTTTATTGAACTCAATTTCTGTGTGCATAATGATTATGATGCCACACTTCTTTGTACCCTCTTTAAAGTTAAAAAAGCTGTTTATCAATGAATCCTATTCTTCCCGTGTTAGTTTTTCTAATATCCGTTTGTATTTTCCTCCACATTTGAGTAAATTATGCTGCTTAACAATTCTGTGGTTCGTTTCTTTTGGTAATTATTAACAGTTATGAAAATTGCCGAATTGAGCTTTGCTGGTAGATGTATAACTTAAGGCGGACTCAGGTTTCATTCTTCTTTGTGTTTAAGTTAGCAGCTGTGGTTCAAAAAATATCTAAAGCTTCCAGTTTGTTTCCTTTTCCACCTTTCTTTTTCTTGGATTCTGGTTGGCCTTAGTTTCTTTAATTATATGATCAGGATTCATTTAATAATTTTATGTTATTTCTTGGATGGAACTATGATCAAGCCACAAGGGCTTGCTTGGGAGTTTTTTTCACTAGTTTTGAGGGATTTTGGATGGCACCGTTTATGAGAGGTTGAAAAATTGGTACTTGTTAGTATTTTTTTGTGCCTTTAAACCGTCAAAAATCGGTGGTGTAATTTTTGCAGTCTTTCTTAACCTACAAAATCAGTGGTTTTTGGTTGATTATCAAATTCTCTTCACAATTTTATCTCCTATAAAATATTAATTCAACCCACATATAATGTTCAAAACTAACTTGTAAATAAATATTCATTAACTAATTTCTTTTTTTAATAAACGAAATAATTACTTTATAACTGAGAATTACTTATAAGTAAAACATTACTTATAAGATAAAAATAAACTTGTATAAAAAAATGCTTATAAAGTAAAAATACTACTAGTAAGGATAAAATTTACTTTAAAATTTAATGTGTTACTTATAAGTTAAAAAATATTCAAAAGTAAAAAAATTAACTAATAAATTATAATTTTATTTATAAGTAAATATTTCACTTTTTAAGTTAAAAATTAATTAATATGTAAAAAATTATTTATAAGTAAAATATTACTTATGTGAAAAGCATTTCATATTAGAAATTATAACTTGAAAATTTCACTATGTGGCATATATTTAATTTTATACTTTAATTTTAGAATCGTCTGATAATAAACTCCCAAGTATGAACTGGAATGTTTTAAAAACCTGCACTAAAAATCGCCCAAAATTGGATATCCTTCATAAACACCCAAAATTGATAAGTTAAAATGATAACCGAAACTCCCAAGCATGACATCGTAGTCTGGGGGAGTTTGCTTCATTCTATAAAGAGCATGTTTGGCTAAGCTTCAAAAAACTAAAAATACTCGGAAGTAGCTTTTTGTTTCGAAACATATTTGGCTAGCTTCATTTTTTATTTTATTATTATTATTATTTTTCAAGTAAAAAAGTTTACCATTCTTAGTTAATTATAAGTAAACCTACTCATAAATAAATCTTTTGAGCTTAGCTAAACATGCTCGAAGTAGTAGACACTAATTTTTCATAATGAGGAAATTCAGCTAATTGAATTAATTTTGGGAATTGACAATGGCCGTGGAGACTGCTATGCTAAACAAACTCTTCTTTATTTCCTGTATACATCTTGACAGAAACCATGAACCTGTGTTTTTAGCCTTCATCACTTTTCTTCAATTGGATCAATTTTAAATCCATAACTCTTGTCCCGACTTCAATGCTGTTTGCTAGATATTTTATGGATTTGGCCTCCCAATACTATCCATTTCACAGTCATTCAGTATGTGTTTTACAATGTTGTTTCTTGCATTTGTAGATTTAAGTTATCTACTGTGAAATACAGTTCGGCTAATGCGCAATCTGTAAATCTCGTTCACTAGATGTGCTGCTCCCTTAATATCGCTTACTGATATGCCAGCCATTATTTGTCTCAAATCTTCTCTAGTTTGCCATACAAACTCTTAGGTCTGCTGCTGTTGGTTTTTCTACTTCATCAGCATTTCATTGGTACTCGTGTTTAGGCTGTTTTGTTGAAGTAAAGTCAATTTTTCTGTTTTCTTGCTAACACTACAACAAAAAAAGTCTTTTGCAACGTTCGGACGTATGTTGCGAAGCTCGATATTGCCATAGAGTAGAAGGATACGGCAACGTTTAAATTTTAACCTTTTCGCAGCATTTTTTGAATGTTACTAATAACTTTTTGCAGCATTTTTTTAACGTTGCCGTATGTTGTTTTTTTCTTTTAAACAACAATTTATGCAAATTGATTGGCAAAATTGAAAATGCTCTTTATGGACAAATTTTGGAATTGCATAAAAACTGATAATTTCATTACAAATTTTTAAATCCATACACTTGAATATTAGAATGTGATACAACACCACCTAAATAAAAATAAGCTTCAAAATGAAATAAAATTGTGAAACATTGCAAGCTTGCCATAATTCAATTATCGATCTAGTAACCTCGCAAACTTCAGAAGACAATTTGAAGGAGCTCCTGAAGAATCATGGCTTGCATCCATTTCATCTTTGACGCTCTTTTGAGCTCTTGATTCGGGCTCTTGAAAAGCCGGATGTACTCCAGGTGGCCGTCATATGTGGCTCCAGTTATAAGTTTCCCATTGCTGGTGCAAAAGGCCCCCGTCTCTGGTTCTACCCAATGAGCACCAGCAGCAATAAGTACTAGTTTCACGGCAGGAAAGGCTGTGCATTTCTGGCCCTTAACTACACCTGCTGCAGCCAAAATAAACTGTCCATGGCAAATGGAGGCAATTGGCTTTCTTGACTCGGAAAATTTCTTAACCAATTCTACAACAGATTCATTCATTGCATGATATTCCGGAGCACATCCACCTGGTATGATCAGCCCATCATATTTGGTGGCATCTATTTCAACAAAAGTTGCATTGAGGGCAAAATTATGACCTCGTGACTCAGAATATGTCTGCAGCCATTTTTAGAATGAGAAGAACGGTGCACAAAAACCACAGAAAGGCAACCGAAACGTTTGATATCTTGTCATTCACCCAAACTACAAGCATGTTTTGGAAAATTATCATCAAGATTTTCGTTCCACACACTTGCAACATCATCAAAGAGACCAACATCACAGATCCGTTGAAAAAAAGATTCCAAGAAAAATATGCAAGTTTGAATATCTAACACCTAGACTGATACATAAGACCTTGATCATTCAATGTTTAATCTTCCATCACTTATCAGCAATTCTCACCGACTATTGAATTTGAACACCACTCCATAAATTAGAAATACAAAAACTACATTTCAGGACACTCATTGGATATGCACTTCGAATGTCACTCCAAAATATGTTGAATTGCAAAGGATAATAAATTCCTTTCACGGATACAATAAGAATTTCCACATAACAATTTCATGTATAAAGGAAAGAGTAATGATCTCAAAGTCCGGATACAATAAGAATTTCCACATAACAAAAGCATTGTTGGGTTTTGATACCCAATAAATCCGGGCGATGATGTTAAATCGATTTTATTGGATTATACTTCATAGGCATCGGCCGATGAGTGAAGTAAAATATCGACACCACAATTGAGGCAACCAATCCTACAACCTTTATGAGCAATTTGAAGTAGCTTAATTTAGTTAGTGTTGCTCATGGCCCGACCCATTACCTTAGAAGACTTTTCGGTTGATAGCTAACTTATTGTCTTTTGGGCCTTATTATTTCCTATTGGGCCTAACCCTAAAAGCCTACAACCAATCCTTTATATTAACCGACCCAATACTTGATGAATGTGTGGAAGAAGTGTGAAATCTTGAGAAGCCGTTTCTTTGGAGAAGAAAAATCGATTCCTTTGTTTGCTTCGTGCCTTGGCTTTGTGCTCTTCGGTGATCCCTTTTTTTCTGTCTTCTTTCTCAGCCTTTGTGGCTGATTCATTTAGGCTGTTATCTTCTTCACACCGAGCTCTTTGTGGGCAAAACCGTAGCAACCGATTGGGGTGTGTTGGTTTGTGTTTTGGTTGGCGATTGTGGTGTTGATTGGAAGAAGACCGAGCCCAGTTTTTGTGGAGATTAGAGCCCAATATTCAACATTTGGTATCAGAGAAAGGTTGGGGTGGATTTTTGACCAGAAACAACCTAGTTTCCAGCCAGTATCACAGCAGAAACCGACAAGAAAAATCTTTTCAACTAAAAAATCGAACCTTCAGCCGTGTTTTCGGGCCAAACCTAAAAGAATTTGGAGAAACGGTGATCACTAGTGGAACGTACAGGTGGAGGCGCTCCTGGGTAACTGGCGCGTGGGGGAGACGATCGGTGACGACGCGTAACAACTCCGGCAGCGCGCATGTGGGCGCGTGGGGACTCTTCTGACGACGGTTTCTTAAGGCAGTTTGTTTATTTTGATTTCCTGAACGTACTGATAGTTTTAGTTTAGTGTTTTAGGTTACGTAGGAAAATTTGAACGATTTTGCCATTGGTGGGTACAACTGTTGAAACTGCAAAATATTTATTCAATTACTTTGGGCCATAAATTGCGGCCCTAAAGCAGTAAATTTACATATCTTGAAATTTACGGACTTAGATAGGTTAGCTATAGTAAATTGGCTTATCATATTTAAATTTCAGCATTAGCGTGTCATCGTGTGGGGGTGACATTAGGATTGGGGTTACCGTGAAGGGGTAACCATTGCTTATACTAGAAATTTAGGACTTAATTGCTCTATTTGAAGTGTTGAATTTGAATGCAAGTTGGTAAATGCTTTTGGCTGTAACTGTTGTTTTGTGTCTATGTGAGATTACATTGCGTGGAAATTTGAATTTTTGTTAACATACCTTCGTGTTGTATTGGCTATTTCATTTGAACACCTAGACTTAACATGTTCGAACATTCCCTTAATCAAACAACTTGAGTCTCATGAAACTCTGAGAATATAGAACGATGTATATTGTTGCCTTATGATTATTTTGTGTGACCTATTTGTGCATTGTTTGATTGTTCTATTTTTCAAAATATTTTCACATTTCGAAATTGGGATTTTCAATGGGAAATGTGATATTTCAATTTAGTAACAAAAGATGAAGGGATTTTGGTTCAACAAAATGTTTCAAAAGTCATAGATGACAAATTTCTTGCAAATTAACTGAAGCACAAAAAAAAGAATATGACGAACTTGCTTACACTTCAATTATTTTACACCTATTTGACACTGTTTTGAGAAAAATTGGAAAACTTGATTCTACTAAAGAATTTTGAAAAAAGTTGGAAGATTTATATTTCTTAATTCTACTCTAAATAAGTTGTACTTGCTTGAAAGATTTTTCAGTTTTAAAATAGATCTTTCAAAGGATTTTGATGACAATTTGGATATTTTTAACAAGTTGGTTCAAGACATTGTTAATTGTGAAGAGAAGGTGTCTAAAACCTATAAGACTATCATTTTACTTAATTCTATGCCTGTTTCATATAGAGAGGTTAAAAATGTAATTAAGTGTGATATGGACACTTTAACATTCGAGATTGTCATAAATTTCCTTAGGAGTAAGAAGATGGAGATTAAGGCTGAAAAAGAAGATAAGATGAGTGGTGAGTTGCATATGATGATGAGTAGAATGAAGTTTAAGCAGATCAATTTGGGTAGAGCTCAAGACAACGGTGATTCGAGTAGTGACTCGAGTGATGGGAGTCGCAAGAAGAAGAGCAAGAGGTGGGATAAGTCTAGTGGTAGACGGTGTTACAATTATGGTAAGACTGGATACTTTATTAGGGATTGTCCCAAAAAAGATAATCAAAATGGTAAGATGAGAAGTGATGCGAATTTGCTTATAGGGTCGAGTGATGACACTAGTGAGGTTTATTAAGTGTAAACCTAGTAACTGCATTTGCGTCCGTGTGTAATCCTTTCGCATGTGTGTGATTGCTCAATTCGATTGCATGATTATATGTTATATTTTCAATATGTTTGATATATGCATTGGCATGAATTGGAGTGATCTTAGTAATGTGTTAGCATGCATAGTGGATTGTGATGCATTTGCAGTGTGGTGTATGTCTTTTGGTAAGGTAGAGTATAGATGCCTAGGGGTACATTGG
This sequence comes from Fraxinus quadrangulata, assembly GCA_903798255.1. Taxonomy (NCBI): domain Eukaryota; kingdom Viridiplantae; phylum Streptophyta; class Magnoliopsida; order Lamiales; family Oleaceae; genus Fraxinus; species Fraxinus quadrangulata. Next base: position 24,089 of record CAIGRB010042042.1, read on the forward strand.
TAGTTTGTACCTGGATGTGGAGTGTGACATTTAGATCATGAGTGGAGAGGTGATCAAATGTTGGACTCCTTTATTTGTAAGAGACCCTGATCAGGTGGAGTGTGAGAGAGACACTTCTATCACTTCTGTTAGGTGGAGACCCATTATCCATTTAGGTTTGGAAAAGTGATGTGGTGATAGAGGATTATCCTGAAAACTTGGGATCTATAGAGACTTACCAGTTAGACATGTGTTGAGTGATTTATCTAGTGAGCATGGTGGGCGATGAGGTGAGAT